>JAWPHD010011652.1:0-82021 GCA_037043455.1 Cyrtodaria siliqua
CAAAATAAATTATGTTTTGAAATTGGTGCATTTTAAATATTATCTTGTGTAGATATACACAAAGTGTGCCTACTGTTATAGATACCAAACCATAGTGTTTACCACTTACAGCAAGAGGATATACGAAATTAACAATTCAGATCCTGCGATAAAATATACAAAAGATGTTTGAAACCTCTGCATAGCGCTGATAATATAGTCAAATACTCAAACACGTTTCAGGGTGATGTATACTTCCGCATAGCTTTTATGTTGACCGTCGATAATTTTCATGGGTTGATATTTTAATTAGGGAAATCTAGTGTTATCGGTATTCTCCCAATGTAGTTATACGTGTAATATTGCTGGTAACCATTAAGTGCAATTGGTCAGCCATCTTTAAAAAAAAAATCCAAAATGGATGGGGTATTGTTAATTGAAATTTTCATCCAAATGCATATTATAGGCATGAACATTGTCAATGATATAATAGATGACATTTATGCAACGCTATTGATGTGAACATAATATCAGAAACAATATTTATTTGGCAGAAATAGTGCCCTTTATATTCGAAAAGTTTAGTGAAATTTTACTCCAAGATAGCTGACAAAAATAACACAGAAATATGTAAAAACATTTTTTAAAAATCGACTTTCGAGTGGTGGGAGGGGGCTGGATGGGACAACATATATGTGTAAGAAGCTATGTGTAAGAAATTAACAAAACAACACAGATATATTTTAAAAAACAATAAACATTAAATAAAAATATTCCAGTTTCGAGCGTGGGGGTGTGGTGGAGGGGGAGGAGGGGAGGGGGGGTGGAGCAAAATAGGTATGTGTAAGAATTGACCAAAACAACACAGAAATATGTAAAAAAAAAAAAAAAAAAAAAAAAAAAAAGTGTGTGGGGGTGGGGAGGCGGGGAGGGGAGAGAAGCAGGGGTGGGATGGGAGGGACAACATATGTGTAAGAAGCTATGTGTAAGAACTGACCAAAAAACACAGAAATATGTAAAAATTAAATAAAAATTAAATAAAAATATTCTAGTTTCGAGTGTGTGGTGGGGGCATGGGAGGAGTGGCGGGGGAGGGGAGGCGGGGGGAAGGGGGCAACATGTTTAAGAACTGACAAAAGCAACACAGAAATATGAAAAAAATAAATAAAATAAGGCTTTCAAGTGGGGGTGGCGTGTTGGGGGAGCGGGGATGAGAGGGGGGTAGGTGGGGGGGGGGTGGGGGGGGGGGGGCAACATTTATGTGTAAGAATTGACTAAAACAACACAGAAATATGTAAAAAATAAAAGCTAAAAACAATATTGTGGAGTGGGGTGGGAGTGGGGACGAGTGGGGGGGGGGGGGAGGAGGGAGCCCATGCCCCAATATGGGTGAAGTATGAATAAGATGCATAATGCTATAAGAAATCCCAACCAAAATTATAGATATATACATGCTTACATGCAAACCTAGATCTGCCTTTATTGCACATTTTATGGGTCTTCACAATTTAGGTTCCATGGGAGCCCAGACTTTGCAGAAGACAAAATTACTTATCCAACCCTTTACAACATACTATAAGGAAACCAATTCCAAAATTTAGTTCAGCTAGGACAAGAAATGTAAGAGATATAGACCTGACACAGCTTACACGCTGTCATAATTTGGGTTCCATGGGAGCCCATGGGTTACAGGAACCAAAATTGCATTGCTTATGCAGCCCTTAAGATAATGCTATAAGGACGCCCATGGCCAAATTTGGTTGTGCTAGGATAAGAAATGTAAGAGATATAGACTTGTAAACACAGCTTACACGCAAACCTTGATGTGGGACGCCGACACCAACGCCGACCCCGGGGTGATTACATAAGCTCTCTATTCTTCGAATAGTCGAGCTAAAAATGAAGATTTTCTTTACATGCCATGTGCCTTCAACACACGCTCATGATACACATGAAAAGCATGCAGGTGAATTGTAACTTGAAACATGCTGTATGGTGAAGCATTCGGATAAACAGGTAATTTGATCGTATTCATGTGTTATTATTTAGTTTGTGCTGTTTTTATAGGAATATAATAATAAATTACGCTTGTGTTGCCATGTTTCTATTCACAACAGTCACTCAGTTGTGTTTAATACATCCAACAATATACTTGCCATTTATAATAGTTTGACAATTAAAACCCGTCAGTGCCACCATACTATATAGCATTGAGATTATTTTGAAAGTACATGCCATTGAAAAAATAGCTTGTTTTTTTACAATGATTGACTTTGAAATGTGGATGATGTGATAACATGCCGAAATGCAATGTGGTTAAAGTTATATAAATTTGGTATTAACGGGAAAATGCTAAGAATAATTCGTTCTATGTATAACACTGTCAAATCATGCATAAAATACTGCGGTTCTTTCTCGGATTTTTTCGAGATTTCAGTCGGTTTGAAGCAAGGGGAGATAATGTCTCCGATCATGTTTGCACTGTTTATTGAAGATTTAGAGTTATATTTGCAAAATAGAATAGAGAGTGGTTTATCATTAGATGACATTTCTTTAATTTTACTGCTTTTTGCTGATGATATGGTGTTAATAGGTAATACTCCGCAAGATCTGCAAATGAGCTTAAATCGTCTATATGAATATTGTGAAACTTGGGGTCTGGAAGTAAATACTGAAAAAACAAAGGTTATAGTTTTTCGTAAAAGAGGTAGAGTAACCGTTGATGAAAACTTTTCTTTTAACGGAGCATTATTAGAGGTTTCAGATGATTTTAATTATCTTGGAGTTGTATTTAACTACACAGGGTCGTATACGTTAAATCAACAGGCTATGTGCGGCAAAGCATTAAAAGCTATGAATCTTTTAACTGCAAACATAAGAAAAACTGAACTAAAACCTAAAACATCCCTTCAATTATTTGATGCTTTCGTCTCATCAATACTCAATTACGGCTGTGAAGTCTGGGGTTTCATAAAATCGAAAGAGATAGAGAGAATTCATCTCAAGTTTTGTAAACACATTCTAGGAGTAAAACTGACCACGAGTAATGCTGGTGTTTACGGTGAATTGGGGCGTTATCCTTTATTTATCACAAGATATACTAGAATAGTTAGATATTGGTTGAAATTAGTTAAAACAGAAAATATAATTGTATCATCTATTTATAAATCTTCATTATCTGATTGTGAAAGTGGTTTAAACAATTGGTTATCCAATGTAAAATCTCTGCTTAATACGTATGGCTTTATGTATATATGGGATGATCCTTTAAGGGTGAACCATCAACATTTTATATCTAGCTTTAAACAGAGGTTGGTGGATTGTTTTATTCAAAAATGGAACACTGATCTACAAGAAAATAGAGTATTATCAAGTTTGTATAGACATGTTAAAGATAATTTTGGATATGAAAACTATCTGAATATTTTATGTACAAAAAGATTACGAAGTGTTTTTACTAAATTACGTTTATCTTCACATAGCTTAAGAATTGAGACAGGTCGTTATGCAAGACAGAGGATTGAAAGAAATGAAAGAGTTTGTCAAATATGTAATTCAACTGATATTGAAGACGAATTTCACTTTGTTTTAATTTGTACAGCTTATAATGATATTAGAAAGAAATATATCAGAAAATATTACATACAAAGGCCAAATATGTTTAAATTTATAACACTTCTACAAATTTCAAAGAAGAAAGAACTTTTTAATTTAAGTAAATATTTGTCAGAGGCGTTTACTGTCAGATGTTCTATTCCAAATATTATTTCTTAAAATATATTCAAGTACATCCTCACATAAATTGTTATTTTATATATAATTCCTTTTGTTTTTTGATATCCTTGGATTATTGATTAAAATGTGTGATTTATATGAGCTATGATTAATTAAGGAGTATTGAAAATTGAACTATAAGTGAGTGTGTAGAAGTATGTGTAACCTGTCATGTGATTATAATTATGTATTACAAATTATGTATGTAATGATGAGAAACTGTAAAAGTTTAAGTCAATAAAGTATCTATCTATCTATCTATTTAATTTAGAAATGATGTCTCGTGTGCCATTTTTAGATAAATGGACAATTCTATGGGCAAATTTATTTAACATAAAAACAAAACATCTTAGAGTAAAATTGCACTAACATTTTCGAATATAAAGGGCACTATTTCTGCCAAATAAATATTGTTTCTGATATTATGTTCACATCAATAGTGTTGCATTAATGTCATCTAATATATCATTGACAATGTTCATGCCTATAATATGCATTTGGTTGAAAATTTCAATTAATCATACCCCATCCATTTTGGATTTTTTTTTCAAAGATGGCTGACCAATAGTCCTTAAGTGGAGGTAAAGAGGTATATGTAATTAGCAAATACTTTACTAGTATTCAAAGAAGTATTGCATTCATAACGTTGGGTACATACGAGTTGCTTATTGTTTGTCATTAAATTACAATCTAATCCATCAAGAACTACGTTTGAACCAACTTTTAATTCTACCATCTCTTTTTGATCGAATACCGAAGGCCATTCGACCATTTGGTCACGTTATTAAACCGAAGTTAAGAGATCTCGATATTAAGCTAAATTTGATTGCCAAGTGCAAAGTCCGCCAATTACAAAGTACCACACATTCCACCGTGGACCTTGGAAACACCAACACTTACTTTTGATCTTTGTAAAAATAACAAGTCGGTATAGATCATACTATCTTTCAAAACAGACTGAATGAAATTAAATCGAAATACAGAAATTTGCACAAATGGTTCTAAAGATTGAGATAAGGTAGCTGCAGCAGCTGTTGTTTACAGACACAGTACAAAGAAACGCTTGCCTAGACAAAGGCTTCTATTTTTTTCATCTCTCTTTAATTATATTCAAGATCTGGTGATGACCATTCCGTTTCTGCTTCCCTTTCATCTCTCCAGGCCCTGGATAATATGAAACATGATAACTCAGTTGTGCTTCACATTTTAGAAAAAATACAATTCTCTTATAACTGATTATATATTTTCTGCTGGCTCCCAAGCCATGTAGGAATACTTGGAAATGATAGAGCTGATAGTGCTACTACGACAGCACTGGATTTACATATATTTAATACCAAATTACCGTACACTGATTTTAAATGTATATAACACATATATTCGTAATTCTTGACAAGCCAGTGAACAGTAATCTTTATTCAATGAAACCGTTACTTGATGAGTGGCGCCCTTCTTGTAAAGGCATTCGTCGGAAAGAAGTTGTTTTAACCCGGTGCAATTGTACTTTTTTGTGGCAAGTGGCCGATTACTTTTCTTTTTTTTTCTTTATCAAGGACATTAGCTATGTTAACGCGTGTATCGATTGTAATAATTCATACTTGTCCAAGTGCTTAACTAAAACAAACCTTTAACCAAACATATGTCTCACGCCTCGTGTGGATATGTGAGTCAGTGTCCCCTATTAAGAATCTAAATTACTAAAATTGGCCAAATACAAGCTATTTTTCACCGTGTATTTAGCAGGAATTCGTAAAGTCGTCTTTGTTCATTTGATATATACAACATACATTTTGGGGATTGCAACGAAATAGATACACACATTTGGTATTTACCCACTCTTTATCCAGTTTCACCGTTGATTTTCAAAATTTGTTAAGTTGTTTTAACAAATATCTACAGTAATTGAGCTTACCACTCACCATTTTTTAATCATTGAAAGAAAAACAGATAAATATAAACTGCTCGAACATTTGCAGACATAAACAAGCTACCGAGAGAATACTGCATTATATTTGGTTATCAGCAGGAAACAAACGCGATAATTTACAACATATTGAAACAAATGTGTCACGGAGTACAGTTTTTCCTTTTCCCCCAGACAAATTCTTCCTCAGTTATCACTCTTTCCTACTTTTAAGTCGCTCTCCCGCCATCAGCAGTCACAATTTACACAAAATGGACAAAATGAATATGAATGCTATTAATATTAAATGCTCGCACAAGTTCGAATCGGACAAGTTAGGATACATATCGAACGAGAAACAGCACAGATATTTAAAAATGATATATTTGCTTCATTAGCACATTCATTTTAAAATGTGACCTTCATCAAACTCGTTGATATTTGCTAAGTTTTAAAAAAAAAGCTAGATCAGATTACTAACACTAGAGTTATGGCCCTTGGTTTATTGAAAAATGCTATATTTTGCTTTATTAAAGGTATTTTTTTTGTCTGATCTTTACCTGTTTTATGAAGTTATCTCGGTCATAAAATAAAGCGTAGACATCTTCAAAAACTAGCCATGTGTGACTAGAAGAAATAGAGTTCTGTCCCTTGAGTTAGTTTAAAATGCTAACCTTTTCTTTGTTAACACACATGTTTCATTTAATCTTTACCAACCGGACGTGTTCAAGATGTTAATATCATAATTAAAGCTTTGATGAGTTGGAAAACCATTCATATCTGACTGTCGGACTAGAACTGCAGCAGAGATATGGCCCTTGGATTATTTAAAAACGTTATGCTTTGCCCTTTTAACACTCTAGCTCCTGATCTTTACCAAAAGCCGTCATATTGTTGTTATCAATGACAGCTTGAATACGTTCAATAACCACAGAGTTATGGCGTTTGATTGAATGAAAATATCAGCTATATGTTTTGCTTAATTAACACTCTAGTCCTTCATCTTTCATCATTACCTTTTTAGAATGTTTATTTTAATTATTTTTGTTTTTCTCTCTGATTTTATTTTTAAAATGATATAAAGTTTATTCAACAAATACAGTAGACCATTTGGTCCATGAGTATACAGATACACATACAATTTTCAATTGCAGAGGTCGATGGCAGTAACAAACATTACATAGTATCAAATTTTGTACAATATACTAACATTCTAAATCAGTTTTAATTATGCTATTTCTAACAGTATAAGTTTTACTATAAACAATTGTTTAAAAGAGAAACATACTTCAAATCCACGTGTCACATACAGTAATATTGTTGTTAGAGTACCTCTTGGGAGAGTACTAGTATTTATTGATTGTAATATATGTCATTTCGAATTTTAAAACCATCAAATACATAAGTAGCCAAATTCTTTACAGTAGTAAAATAGTAATAGTTGACACCCCATCTTGACTCCATCCCCCTCCCCACCACCACAACTCCCTCACCCGTTATAAGATGTTATAAGAGTTATTTTTGGCAAGTAGAGCGTCCACAGGCCTTCTTGGGCCTCTTGTTTAATGTTTCGTCAGGAAAGGAAGCGAGTATGTGTTAGCATATGTGTTAAGCTCGTTGGTAGGGCTAACAATTCATTAACGTTGTCTCTTAATGAGGTGATGTGTTTGTGATAGGCTTTTAAAGTTTCATATGCATAAAACGGTTGATGTGTTTAAAATTGTATAAAACCATGTTCACTCGTTAATTAATGTGCAGACAACTGTTAAAACGTTTAAAATAAGTGTTTTACGGCATCGAAAAAAACGTGTATCATTTAAACAGTGTCCAAAGTAGGTTATCTTTATTTTTTGTTTACATGTTGTGTTTGTAATGTTGGGATAACCTTATGAGACATAGCCTTTCCAAAACACAGTGATAACACTTCGGGTATAACACGTATCAGCTCTGATATGATAGCACGCGTATGCAATCAGTAAGGTTTTAAACCTGCCAAGCTCCCCCAGTAAATCCGTATACACATATTTACCCAAAACCTGTCGTATACCTTTTTCTTTATTTCAGAATATGCAGTATATACAAAGAGAATAACTGAGACTTGAAGTCGACCGATATGAAATACAACATACACTTATCATAAAAGGCCAAATGTTTATCTTGTGTGGAAGTAAACATTAAGTCTACCCGGAAGTATGGACATACTGCGTAACTCAATGGCCTCGATGAGACATGGATCGTCGTCTTCTCGACACGAGGTGTGCGAGATGCCGGCAAATCCCGATGAGAGCATGGATGAACTGCGGGCTGAGAGCATGCGGGCCCTGTGGCACGCCTTCAATAGGCTGGATTCTCACCTGACTGGATATGTGCAGGTGTCCCAACTGAAGGTACGTGAATTGTTGTATGCGTAGTATGGCGGTACACCGTGAATAGTTTCATACGTAGTATTGCAGCCGTAGTATTGCGTACGCAGTGAATAGTTTTATGCGTAGCATGGCGGTATGCGTTGTATGGCCTGCACCATGAATAGTTTTATTCGTAGTAGTTCGTAGGCCGTGAACAGTTTTATGTGTAGTATGGCGTGTACCATGAATAGTTTTATGCGAAGTATGGCGTGCACCATGAATAGTTTTATTCGTAGTATTTCGTAGACCATGAACAGTTTTATGTGTAGCATGGCGTACACCATGAACTGTTTTATGCGTAGTATGGCGTACACCGTGAACGGTTTTATACGTAGTATGGCGGTATGCGTAGTATAGCGATATGCGTAGTGTAGCGTAGACCGCGAATTGAGAAAACACGACAAGAATTAGTTATAAAAACATAAATTGGAACACGTTTTCTAGCATACGATCTGACTGGTACCTTAAGCCGCGTGAATAAATCGTACATGCGGACCTCCTTGCCAAATAAATTGGGATTCAGTCCACTTGTTTTGTAACTTTTAACGCTTTTTCAAATTTAGGTGGAGGGTAGAGTGCACCTTTTTTTTAAAGAGTCCCCGGGAGTAACATTATTTCTTTGGCCACCACCACTCTCTCGTAATATTTAAAGGAAAACATGTTCAGAGAAGTATGTGTGACAAGGATCTTTAATCTTCAGATATAAAACATCTGTACATAAGTATAGTAATTAAACGTAATGGACTCAGTTATAAAATGTTTATATATTGCCTATTGTTTTGTTTTCTTCTTTACATGGCATGTATTAATGAAGTACAGTTGCAATTTTAAATTCGGACAGATACCCCCATAACCACTATCACGCCCCCATCCCCTACCCCTCCTCCCCCACCCCGCAACAAACAAACAGACGTACACACACAGACCCACGGACACGTAGTAGCAAGGATTCGAAAAAATAAATTGTTGATATTGATTTGTTGGTATGCAGTTCAGGAGTGGGGGGTGGGGTGGGGTGGGGTGGGGGATTCTCCCTGACGAAGGAATATCTGACGATAATATTTCTTCATCATATCGTCTCAATATGACCTTACGTTTTTTAAGAGAGTTCAAACAGTGTCGCGTGCGCGCGGTGGCGTTCTCATGTCCACTGTTCTGGTCCAGATGCACGTAAACTTATTTTTCACGGAACATTCGCGACTAATTCCTTTGAAAAATACGAAAACTCACACTTAGTGTTATACTATCGCTCTGTGTAATAAGGTAGGAAGCTGAGATCAGTTCAGTTCAGTTCAGTTTTTATTTCCTCATCCCTAGGAATCTTTATGTGAGGAAGCTATCAAGCTGGCTTGCGGAACGTCGGTGGTTCTACCCAGGTGCCCGCCCGTGCACGAAAATTGCCAGAAGGGGCACCTGGGGTCTTCCTCCACCAGTGGAAGCTGGAAAGTCGCCATATGACCTTAGCTGTTGGTGCGACTATAAAATCCAATTCAATTTCCTCATCATAGAGATTACAGCATGTACATACTAAAGTGGTGTGGAGAATGTTAACACTCGGTCTTTAGAAATAATTTGATATTCAGTTTGCATTTAGCTCATATTTCACTGTGAATAACAATGCACCTCTCCTACTACGTTGAGATCAATATACATTCCAGAGAGTGGGTATGGGGCAGTTGAACTGTTACGTCTCAGTACCTAATGTCACAGTACATCCTAGTGTGTGTATGGGGTGTGTGTGGGTGTGTGTATGGGGGTGGGTATGGGGCAGTGGTACTGTTACGTGTCAGTACCTAATGTCACAGTACATCCTAGTGTGTGTATGGGGTGTGTGTGGGGTGGGTATGGGGCAGTGGAACTGTTACGTGTCAGTACCTAATGTCACCGTACATCCTAGTGTGTGTATGGGGTGTGTGGGGGTGGGGTTGGGGAAAAAGGGAGGGTGTTGTCAGGTGGGGAGCTCGGACTCGTGGTCCCTCCTCGGGATTCGCCTATGAAATTTGACATCAACTATTTCTATTTAAGGAAAGCAATTAAATTATAGATTCAACTTGTATAAGAAAATATTTTGCACTAAGCGTTGGATTAGTGCATAAAAACTTTCAAACGCTAACAATTATAACTGCAGTCGCGACTTGATTTTACAACTAAGATATTTTATAACAAACTAAGCGATTTTATAACAAAAATAAGCGTTGTTATGACAACACTAAGCGCTTTTTAAAAAACATTTTAGCGATTGTAAAATACTTTAAAGCGTTTTATAACACTAAGTGAATGTTTAATCCCATTCTAAATACTTTTGTAAAGTTTCTATACTTCCTAAACTTTTAATAGAATCTCCCTCGATATCTTTTACAATCGCACTCCGTGTTGACATTTATTGATCTGGGTATGAAATTATCTCTACATATTGAGAACTTTAATACTGTACATATAAATTATATGTATATATATATGGTAATTTGATAACACCTATGTTGACCTTGCCATAGTGTAATATATACTGAAACGAAAAAGAAACGCAACTCGAGAATTTCCGCTATATATTATATATACTGCACACGTAATTCCACATAATATTCCAATGAAATCTCAAGATATTTTGTAAAAAAAAAAAGCAGGTTGCAGTCAGTTAGAGAAAGGACACAACTGTGATGTTGTAGACGTTTTAATCACAGTACACTTTGTAACAAGAAATTCATTAATGTTAAAGTTTCTCTTTGAAAGATTGAGCCATTTAACGTAAAGAGTTTGCAAAATGTTGCATCCTAAAATCTCCCCGTGCATGAGATCATGCAATGTTGTTATTTACACCCATCCTATAGAGATGGCGACGTTCGACGTCGGTTTAGCTTGGTTTTGCGCTGTCCTTTAAACAGTTTACACCTTATAAAAACATGAGCGTATATTAAGAACACCAAAAGTCATTCTTTCTCCTCTTAAACTTCACTTACTGTTTATCTTCACCAGGGAAATTCTAATAATTTTACACGTAAATTATCGATCAATTTATCACGAATTAATCTTCATTCGGCATCTACCGTTCATATTCCTGGCACTAATTCTATATTCAGAAATACTGCTTCTGTTAAATTAACACCACTTAAAACGTCTGTACTTAATCGATATAAAGTTAGACCACCAGTTAATGTTGATAGGTTAAACAGTAGACGTACGTTCTATCCCTCTATCCTTAAGTGCAACTCGAAAAGGTGTAGTGCATGTACATACTTGTCACAAAAGTCCACTATTAAGTCCACTACCAAAGTGTCAGTATACCTTCAGACATTAACTGATCGTCAAGTAATATCGTTTATGTTTTGACCTGAAATCATCCTAAATGTGGTATACAAATGTAGGCCAATCTGGCCGATCCACGAAAGTTCATTTTCGTGAACATTTATATAAAATGCGTCAGTCGAAACGATTTAAAAACTTTCTTTATACACACTTTAGGGATTCGGGGCATTCCATAGAGGATGTTAGCATTCAGCCCGTGGAATATATTGAATTTGATAATACTGCTACCAAAGGTTACAAGATACAAACTAGTTATATTGCTGAACTCAAATGGATAAAGCATTTACAAACTCCATATCCATTGGGGTTAAACGATAATATTTATCAAGAAGGAAACATTTCCAACAACCCAGGTATAGATCCTTTTAGCATATTGTCTATTCGTAAACGTAAGCGACGGTCACATGGTCTCCGGAAGAACCATAATCTTAAACTAAAATTTAAGAAAGTCTTTACTGTTGCAGACCTTTATTCTATTTATAAAAATTCGGGTAGACACGCCCTCCTTAGCTAAGTAGTCGGTCTGTTTTTTTCTTGCTTACAGAAACTTGACGAAGAAGTGGATGTCATTTATGCCCGTACTAATCCATTATATGAGGTTGCATCTATTATTCAAAGTTACACGCAACATATTTTGCGTCCACATATAGATGCTCCATCTGACCATCAAAGGCATTTTTTGAAGATAACTTATGTTGATAAAGGCATCGATTTCATTAATTTAGCCGGTATTTTTAATGATATGCGGGTGACTGACAAAATTCCAAAGTATTTCAAGAATATTGAGACTCCTGTTATATGTTACAAGTATAAGAAATCTACTAGAAATCTTATTTTCAAATATAATAGGATCGTTTCTGATCTTGAGATCGAGACATCTACTCCTACTGATTGAGATTGTCAAAATTCTAAATTTTGTTACGAACCTGCCGGTCACATTCTTACTGGAAATCTTGATGTAACTGAGGATAAGAGGATTCGGCATTTAATTGCCAAAGGGCCTAAGTATCGCCTTCCATCTGATATTGATTTTAATGCCTGTCGCAATGAAATTGCGGATTCTTTAACGGAGTTCTGTACAAAGTGGTGTAAGCGAGAAAAAGCAGATAAACATGCACTTACTGCTTGGATGAAAACTATTCCAGAAAGTGTTAAATTACGTATTTTATTTTACGAAACAAATCCATCCCTGCTTCCACGGCCTTCTACTTACAATTTACGACACCTTAAGAAGGGTATTCAGGATTTACATACTAAATTTGCTCTAGTTCCAGCAGACAAAGCTTCCAACAATATAATTATTGTCTGACGCCTTCATTATATCAATACTTTTAATGCTGAGCTAGCGAACACGTTTGCTTATCTAACTACACCTCTGCTGGAGACGGACATTGTTTCCCAGCATGTGACCTTTATGCAGACTATAAAGGTTTCTGTAATTAGTAAGCAGACGAAGCTCCCTACAATGTACTGGATACCCAAACTTCACAACATTCCTTACAAAGCACGTTTTATCGCTAATTCTAGTTCATGTACCACGACCAATATATCAAAGCTATTGACTTCCTGACTTTTCGCGATTAAAGAACATATTGTAAAATATTGCGGAAAGGCCTTCGAGAACTCAGAAATCAATCTGTTTTGGTCTATTAAAAACTCTAGAGATGTTCTTGACAAACTACGGTGTAAGCATTTTCATGCCTCTTCTGTAAGCACCTACGACTTTTCTACACTGTATACTACACTACCACATAATCTTATCAAAGAAAAATTGCTTCAGCTTATTCAGAAGACATTTGCTAGAGAAGGTACAACTTTTCTAGCTTGTAATAATGTCAGGGCTTTCTTTACTTACGCCCCCATTGATAAGTATAATTTGTGGACTTGTACTGATGTTTGTGGACTTGTACTGATGTTTGTAGAGCCTTATCTTTACTTCTGGATAACATCTTTATAAGATACGGTAAAACTATTTACCGCCAGGTTGTTGGTATTCCTATGGGTACGTACTGTGCGCCACTTGTTGCAGATTTGTTTTTGTACTGCTATGAAAGAGAGTTTATGTTGAGTTTGTCACCTGCTAGCCAGGGTGAAATTATTAATGCCTTTAATAGTACTTCTCGGTATCTTGATGACATACTCAATATTGATAATCCCTTCTTTGCTCATATGGTTACTAACATTTATCCACCAGAGCTCACGTTGAATAAAGCCAACAGTTCGGATACAGTAGCAGCATTTCTCGATCTTCAAATGATTGTAAAATCTATGATAAGAGAGCTGATTTCAATTTTAACATCGTTAACTATTCACACCTGGATGGAGATGTATCTCGTGCTGCCTCATACGGGATGTATATTTCCCAGCTCATTCGATTTGCTAGAGCGTGTAATGATGTTATAGACTTCAATGATCGAAATCAAGTTATTACAAGTAAACTTCTTCAGCAGGTTTTTCGTTATCACAAACTACGTAGATCTTTCTCTAAATCCTACCGCCGCAACGAGGGCCTGCTGGAAAAGTACAACACCAACCTTAAAACACTTCTGCGACTAGGCATATCACAACCCTCATTTTATGGAGATGTGGTCTATAAACTTCGAACGTTAAAGGGGTCTGACGGGTTTCCTGACCGCTTTACAAATTTAATAAGGAAGTTCGTCAGAAAAGGATATAACCCTTTGGTTTTACAGCGCACTGCATGTTTAGTGATGACCCCTCTATTTGTCTATTTGGGCGCTGAAGACAGGATAACAGCGAGGATTGTGCGCTTATAAAATCGATACAAGCTAACCAGTAGGCATTATTGCCTACTGACCGTTCCAAGTCGGTAATCCTGAATGAAAGAGACAAAAAAAAAACAGCAGAAAGGGAGGTGACCCTTTCTGCTGTTTTTTTTTGTCTCTTTCATTGTATTAGCAAGTCCTTGTTTGCAGTACAGTGCGGACCTACGATGCCATTGCGTTCGGACGCTGTGGTTTCTATAGGACCCTATATCTCATTTTTGCTCACATGCTTGAGCCAAACGTGTACCCTGTCAATAATGAAACTTTGAAGGATAACTATTTGCTGTGTTATGTGTTGTTTTAGTCTTTTTCCGAAAGGAAAGGTCTTACGTAGCCATGTACCATTCGATTAACAGCAGCATATTGCACCTACGATATATAGCGGAAATTCCCGAGTTGCGTTTCTTTTTCGTTTAATAACTTCACCCGATTTAGAATAATAATATAAACAATGATAGTAATAACCATTATCATTATCTTAAGATGAATGTTTTTAAGACAATCCGCCTTAAGTTCACAATATGGTCCACAGGAGAATACGGATCCAAAGGGTGGGGTGGGGGTGGGAGTGAGGGGGGGGGTGGGGGGAGTGAGGGGGGGGCGGGGGGCGGGAAGGAAGGGAGGGGGTATTTCTGCACAAGCAAGCAGAAAACAACTCTGATTATTGTATGTAAATGTTAAATATGTTATCCCCTGCTCGTTACTTATCTTATTTGGTCCAATGGAAGCTTCATTTGCTTTGGAACATTGTTTTCGTATTGTTCGTGCACTTCAATGCTTTGGAACATTATGTTGGTATTTTTCACTACCTGCCCTATACAGTGTTTACATCGGTAGTTATCATGTATTTTTCACTATCTGCCCTATACACTATCTGCCCTATACAGTGTTTATATCGGTCGTTCCTGCCCTATACAGTGTTTACATCGGTCGTTGTCATGTTATTATGTGCTAATGATTTTAAATTGCATTTTGTCAACTATATTGCAAACTTTATATACATTGTACAACTTCTTTGTAGTATAAAAAAAAAACTTAACCTGGTGCTTTTCAGGAAGTTATAATCTTAAAACAAACAAACATTGCAGGTTCCTGGTGTCAAGAGTCTTAAAGATAACAACTGCATTAACCGCCTCTTCCTCGTAGTTATATAGTCGGCGGCATCATAACTGCATTAACCGCCCCTTCCTCGTAGTTATATAGTCAGCGGCATCATAGCTGCATTAACCGGCCCTTCCTCGTAGTTATATAGTCAGCGGCATCATAGCTGCATTAACCGGCCCTTTCTCGTAGTTATATAGTCGGCGGCATCATAACTGCATTAACCGCCCCTTCCTCGTAGTTATATAGTCGGCGGCATCATAAATCACATCTCTATGCTCTAGCATTGATTTATTTGAACGATGATTTTAATCATGCATTTTCTTAAATAGTTCAAAAACTAAATATATATTTGGTAAACATATATAGGCAACACATCATCCCATTTTGTATTGATAAAATCATTTGACACGCGCAATTTAACTACATCTAGTCGTCTGCAAAAACCGTGACAAGGTTTCATAGTAGCTGTGAGAATCATATCTCTAATGGTGTGTACCTAGCATAGCGGTACGGCTCTTCCTACAGGGACCTTCCAATAGGAGGTAAAGAATCCCATCCGCACTTACCGGTGAGGTTTCTGAAGACATCACGCAATGTCTGCATAAACAATCGCCGTATGTCAATTGTCAAAACTTTAAATAACACACGTACATGCTTAAAACTCAGCAAATAGAAGACAATTAACGCCGATCTAGTCATTTTAACCACTGTTTATTTTTCGACATGTTTCAATGTTTTCTTTTCGAAATATCCCGCCCTCGTCTGAATCTCGTTCCGTATTTGGAAACTTAGCCCCGCCGAACTCACACATCGAGTTTGACCGTGCTTTCTTTTTAGGTCAGTTGTATATAAATTGTGCTGGGTTAAGTTTCCAAATATGGACCGAGATTTTCAGACGAGAGCTGGATATTTCAAAAACAAAACATTGAAACATATCGGAAAATATACAGTGGTTACAAACAAATTATTGAGTTGGCGTGATAGCCTTCTTTTTGGTGAGTTTTATGCATTTAACGTTCATTCAGATTGCTTATGCAGGCATTGCGAGATGTCTTTAGAAACTCGATAGACTGCTACACAACCGTCAATGAAATTAAGCTGTTTGAGTGAAACGGGACATGCGCCGTGAAGCAGTCTAGAAACTCAACAGAAAGTGCGGATGGAGTTGTTCCGGATTCATAGCTCTATGATAGGTACACACCATTTTCACAGTTATCATCATATACTTATGGTGTATGGTAGTATAGATGTGAATGGTATGTTTACAAGGTCATTGATAGTACAAGTGGAAGTATTCCGAATGGTATGTTTTCAAGGTCATTGATAGACGTACAAGTAGAAGTATTCCGAATGATATGTTTTCAAGGACATAGATAGTACAAGTGGGAGTATTCCTAATGGTATGTTTTCAAGGTCATTGATAGTACAAGTGGAAGTATTCCGAATGGTATGTTTTCAAGGTCATTGATATTCATCGGCGTAGCTACTATTAGGCCATATAGGCCCGGGCCTACACATCAATTTGAAAAATGAAAAATATGAAAAGTAAAAAAATGCAATAAAAACTGAAGCCGGAGAGGGGTTAGGTGATTAAAGGTTCAGAAACGGGTTTTGAAAACGAACGCCTCAATCAGGCATTATGAATTGCGTAGTTAAATTCAAGTCTGTCACACTTTCAAAGGTTAATTCTCAGATTGCATAGCTTAAGTTAAAAAAAAATCCGCGGACCCCACTAGTTTGTCGGGCCTACACATGCATTTCAGGTCAGCTACGTCCATGATATTACAAGTGGAAGTATTCCGAATGGTATGCTTTCAAGGTCATTGATAGTAGAACTAGTTCTAAGCAATGTGGATTATTTTACCTTGCTCAAGGATAGATAACATGGCCACGGCGAGGATCGAACCCACGAGCTTTCGATATGGAGTCCGACGCTCTACCACTTACCACGCACTCCAGATTTTAGTTGTTTAGATTTGCATTTGTATTTCAGTTGTCACCATCTGAGCGTTGTTTATCGTCGTTTGAGGCGTCCGGTTTTGATTTTACGTTGAACTCAGTTCATCGTTACTTGCACTGCAACCATATTTGGACCACACTTACATCTAAGTTTTTTTATATATATATATCAAATCTACCTTTCATTTATCTAAGTTTTTTTTTTATTATATCAAATCTACCTTTCATTTATTATATTTGCTTAGTTTTCCTGATTCGATGACGTTAAGTTTTTGCTCACGGTTGAGGTTTTAAGTTTAGTTCATGTTTAGTGATATACCTTATAAACTATTGAGAATAAAATGACTATACTTGAACATCAATTATCTTTGCCTTTTCCTGTGGTCAAGACCCTTAAGATGACAACGCACGTAACCACTAGTAAATCATATCCGCTATAGTGCATCAGGGAGTAAGTATACAGGGAGGAGAAACGGATCGTTTTGCCGTTTTATGTTGTCACGCGTGTGTTTCATTACTGCGTGAAAATGACTACTTCCTGTTGTTTCGCGCGTATGTGAAAAACAGCAAATTATTATAAATTATTACACTTACAAACTCAATAAAGGTGCGAAATGTAAACATAAGTATTATTTATTCACATTGTGTCCTCTAATACAGAGCGTGTATTTATTTGCATATACAAAAGCACATTTTACCAGACGGTTCCGTATAACAAAGATGGCGCCACTCTGCGCCAAATAAAAAATGGTGACAGTGTATAGGTACTGCAAACGAGATACGAGACTACGGGTTATTTAGGCATTAATAATAATAAAAAGTGAATAGTAGACATATTTATCTTTGTCAAGAACTGAGGTAATTTCGTGATGTTGATTATAACAGAAAGCCGTAAAAAAGAGGCTGTAAAAACTGCCTAATTTGAGATGTTGGCTGAAATTTTAACTTTTCAAATGTAACGCGCTTTTACGATCGATTTACCTGTATCGATAAAATAGTAAATGACGGCGTTCTAGTGCGACAACATAAATCGGTAAAGGTTTACCACCACTAATTACATGTAAGCCTCCGAGGTGTAGTCGATTGTAGTTCCTATAATAAAAAGTAATCCCTCCTTTTTTGATGAAAACGGGCATTATAAGTAGGGGAAAACTGCTCATTCCTATTCGATTCTGTGGTTGTATGTATAAGAAGCGTATTAATAAGTTTTACTAGATCACTGATGAACATTTTCGAAATTTCGACTCTTATCCTTACACTTTGTGAGCAGTGAAAACAGTCAATCAATGAAAACAGCTGTACCCTTGACCTGTTTAGTAAACAAACAAGAACTTTCTTACATGTCTTGTGACCCCACCTTTTCTGGTGATTTTTCAAGTGGAAAATTAATTTTCTATATGAACATTACACTGCTGCATTATCCATACTTGAGTTGAATTTGCAGCAAATCATTAATATGTGACACTTTAACATTGGTGTCTATGGGGAAAATAATTAGTGGTATAATACCTATAAGAGATACGTGCAGTAATTAGGACTCGTTCAGATTCATACTTAATGACACTTTTCCGATAACAATTGGTAAAATAAGCTCATAAATAAGTTTTCCATAGTTTTTTACATAGGGTTTGAGCGTTTTTAGTCCAATTTTGTTTATAAAAGCCATAATTTTGAGTTTTATTTTTTTTCGTGTTTAAAATGACGTGTTTTTGAAGTGTTTGCAATTGAACTAAGTTTTGTTTTGGTATCAACATGTAGGGTTGCATGTGTGCAACATGTTTACATCAATTAAATCTGCATGGCAACAGGTTTGGTAGGCATGAAACTACTAAATCTTTCCCCTACCCCCCTAAAATAGGATACTGTGAAAAAAATGAAGATTTTGTAAAAGGTAAAATATTATTCCTTATCTCTCAAACTCGACTTGGTAGCGTTCAGCTTGTATCAATTTGATTTTAGCGGTATTTTTTACATTATTGAGCTCGTATTCGCTACTATAATAAGGTATGGTACCACCAACTTGAAGAATGTGCTTAAAAAATCAATTTTGGCATGAAAATCGACATAAATTGGCATATTCATCGTCCTAATTGTACCTAAAATGCATATTTTATTAATGTCCATTGACTGTTCTAAACATTGATCTATTTAATATGGTTTATTGACAAGAAATGCCCTTTGGTATGACAATTCAGATTTAAAAAAATATCTCTGACTTTTGTCGATTTCAGACTATTGTCCTTCCTATTCGATTTTGTGGTTGTATGTATAAAAAGCGTATTAATAAGAATTACTGGATCACTGATGAACATTTTCGAAATTTCGACTCTATGCTTACACTTTGTGAGCAATGAAAACAGTCAATCAATGAAAACAGCTGTACCCTTGACCTGTTTAGTAAACAAACAAGACCTGTTTAGTAAACAAACAAGAACTTTCTTACATGTCTTGTGACCCCACCTTTTCTGGTGATTTTTCAAGTGGAAAATTAATTTTCTATATGAACATTACACTGCTGCATTATCCATACTGGAGTTGAATTTGCAGCAAATCATTAATATGTGACACTTTAACATTAGTGTCTATGGGGAAAATAATTATAGTATAATACCTAAACTAGAGCGTTTATGAACCCGTTTCTCCTCCCTGTATACTTACTCCCTGGTTGCATATACTAATAGCAAAGACAAACACCTATATCATGTGACATGCACGCTAGTCTGCACGATAATTGTGTGTAGGTAGCTCTGGCAGTGAGCAGCTTCGGGTAATGCCCCCTTTACACAGAAGGAGATCGTTGAGCGATACAAAATTGGCCCGATCTCTCTACGATCTCCTAAAACCTCGAACAAGTCGCTTCTGTGTTCATTGAGCGATCAAAAATTCAATTTTCGGCAACTTTAATGGCGATCTATAGAGATCATTGAGCGACCTTGGCGATCATTTAGCGCTCATTGAAAGATCGCTTACCTTGGTGAACGATCTCATCGTAGTTTTGGACTGGGTCAAAACTAGGAGGAGACCGTGGCCACCGTAGAGATCACTGGAGGATCATTGAGAGATCATTGCGATATGTTGGCGATCACTGGGCGTTCATTGAAAGTTCGTCAAGAGATCTGGCCAATTTTTGATCGCTCAACGATCGCCACCTCTGTGTAAAGGGGGTATAAAAAAGGCATTACGGCACATGCCTTTGGCCCGCGCGAGTTCGCTTTCTGTGAAGGTATGTCTGAAACAAGATAGGATGTGTCAACAGCATTAAAACCCATTTAATATCATTTTATTTCACTCCGTCAGTGTAACAAGAGGAGTCCCTTACTGATTCAGCAGATATACATCATTTAAGATTATAAGCTAAAGGGTAGTATGGGGGTAGGATTTTCTACCATTTTACTTTTTTTAGGTGTGGGGACGGAGGGAACAACTATTTTTTACACTTTTGTGGGTTAGAAGGCAGGGACGTACGTCCATTTTTCTGTTTGAAATATATGTTCAGGTTGAAACAGGAATATATCCTACCCTTTTAATGAATGATGATGATGATGATGATGATGATGATGATGATGATGATGATGATGATGAATGATGATATTATGGTGGTGCTGGTGGTGGGGGTGGTGGGGGAGGTGGTGGTGGTTGCAGTTGTAACTACTGGTGCTAGTGCTTATTGTAGTGTAGTGGTTAGTATAAGATGTTGGGATACTGCTACTATATTAAGTAATAGTAGTACTATAACGAAGCAGCTGTAAAAGCGCTATCCATAACTTCAACATTGCATTTCAACACTGTTTTATTGCGTTTTCAGGTGATAACCTCAAACATAGGGATGAAGTTAGGATTTGACAAGGCGGAGCAGCTTTTAGATAAGGACGGAGTCACAAGTCTGATATTTGGCGCCTATTTTGAAATAATAAAAACAGAACTAATAAACAAACTGGAGGAGATTTGTGCAAATGGAGGGAAATCTTTTGGAGAACGTGTAAACGATATTGTTAATGTTTGTTGGGCATTTTGTTCGTTTGAAAGAGAACACAAGTCACTGTTGATGACTTCAGACCACTGTCTGGTACTCTATCGATTATTCAATTTTCTCTCCGAGACTGATGAATCTGGAAACCCGGCCATTCCAGTGAAATTAGACCCGAAAGAAGCAGCTATGCTTTTCAAAGATTTCATTCAGGCAACCGGTCAGAGAAATAAAGAACAGACCATTACCGAGTTTATGAATGACCATGGTGATAATTCTCTGTTGACGTTTACGGAGTTCCTCAATGAGTTCGAAAAGGAGTATCTGGCTAACTTGTCTAAAAACGACATAAGTCGTGGAATAAATCAGTTATACGATAAATATATTTTGAACGTTCTTGAAAAAGGTAAGTTGATAGCCATCTATTATAATGTCTGCTTTTGTTATAGCTTTAGAAATGTCTATTTTCTTACGCTTTTAAAAAGTAAGGCAAATCTACTGTTTTAAACTCCATTAAGAGTTATCACATACCGTGTTTTATACAATAGTTTGGTTGTTTAATATATTAATAATCAATTAATATAATAACAGATACTACTCATAAACAAGTACTAACTTTGAAAAACTTCTAATACATAAAATAAATAATAGTTTTAACCACTATTTCATGAGAGATAAAAAAAAATCACACATATTACATCTTACAAAGTGTAAAGCTTACCGAAACAAAATCTAAACTTACAAAACAGCATTATGTATATCTTAACTACTAAACATTAATATACCTACTGATACTAAAGGGAGGATATGGAAGAGAGGCTATACTGTCAAACATTGGAAGGAACGGTGGCTCATCCTCACTCCGAGACATCTGAAGTACTACGCCGGTCCAAATGAACGGACAATGAAAGGACAAATTGATTTTGATAGCGAGTGCAAAGTGGAGGTTTGTAGTTATGATTAAGTATGATATGACGAATGATGTTTTGTTGGAAGGGTCACCCTGGTTTAAGGTGGCATTGCACCATTGATTTATATGGGAATGATATATGTCTAGAAAAATAAATGCTAATTTGTCTCTATATAAACTTGTAAAACACATATCAGTCAATATATCTCTCGTTCTCAAATAGAAAAATTCAATAAATATACGGGGTTATATATATGCAAGAAAAAGCCACTCATCACGTTCTATTTTGACACGTCGAGGATAGTTATATCCCATTTCTACTTTCATTTTACTTGCTATGTCAATTAAACTTAAATAAATCAAACAAACACTAAGAAATGTCCAACAGCACATCATTCGAATGAATTATAGTTACAAATGACAAGCAATCAAAAGCGTGCATTTTGTATCGCAAATAAGGCAGGGAAACGGTTTTGTCTAAGCACTATTTGACTGTACGCAGTGGAGGCACAAATTGTGCCCTAAACAGTTTTGGTCTTCGAGTAACAAATCTTATGCCATTAGATTTGTGGTTGTTGTTTGTTTATTTACATGTATAGCCTATATTAACCCTTTCGTCGCCAAAATATCGTCTACTAAATTTGAATTCAAACCTTCCTGCAATATTCTATATATATAATGTTATGAAAAATATTCTTACTAAGTGGCAAACAGTGTAAACCCTGATCAGCCTGCACATAGTGTACATGTTGAGCTGGGCCTACACTGGTCGTAAAATCAATGTTTTCAAATGTGGTAGCAAAAGGGTAAAACATACTATCGCCTAAATACGTTGACTACAGCTCATGTTTTTATGTTTGATACTGATGGATTTATTATTTAACAGTGATGCGCGTGTTTATACTGGATAGTTATAACGGTTGTGAAGTACATCAATCATTTCATGTTTTAATTCCTCTGACACAGATACCTCCAGACCGCCCCACCCACAAACACAACCGATTTGTGATCCATACCACGAAGAAGCCCTATGAAATGAGTGCTTCGGACA
Organism: Cyrtodaria siliqua; assembly: GCA_037043455.1. Lineage (NCBI taxonomy): Eukaryota > Metazoa > Mollusca > Bivalvia > Adapedonta > Hiatellidae > Cyrtodaria > Cyrtodaria siliqua. Next base: position 23,142 of record JAWPHD010011652.1, read on the forward strand.
TTAAGGAGAAGAATGAGTGGATATCTGGTAGGAAACCTTCAAAGTTTCATTTAATTCTTTGAATACGAGCACTATTGAATGCTTAAATTGAAACTGTTTTAAAGTCATTACCTGGAATATAGTTTTCTTAAATATAGATATAAAAATCGAACAGGAAAAGCAGCATTTAAGGACGACAGTCAACCACAAACACACAGAGTAACAAAGAACACATTTAAAGATGAATAAATAAGACATCACAAACACAAAAGGGTTGGCAATAGGGCTACCACCTTGGAACGATCAGTGGCAAAAAAGGCCGCTGGGGGTTTAAACCAGGAGCTAGGGTGCACCAAACCTGATACTTACCCTACTAAAGTGTTCCTACCTGTCCATTGTAGGTCCTGTAAGGCACTATATATAATATCCAATACGTATATCCAAAGAATCACAATGTTTTTCTCCGCGTCGTTGATGCACAACATCCACGATGGCCACTTGAGTTAGAGAGAACGCCTCCTCGCCGAGCCGCTACCAATCAGGGAGCTTGGATCGTGTCACATGACGTCTGGCTGGGTCATGTGGGCTGAGATGGCGGGAAACTGCTGACTACCCAGATCTCCAGGGAATCGAGCCACAAGAACCTAGTGGTACCCCATGTACATTCACTACACTACTGTCAATCCAATAAAACGGGACAGTGTAAATAAAGAATTCACCGCCATGAACTATTCTCTAACCAACAAGGCAGCATTAATAGGCAATATAAGTTAAAGTTCCACTTTCTTCCCTTTTCTTGATAATTCAAGTTAATTTCGGAGATTAACTGAAGCATACGCATTCACACCTATCCATCAAGTCAATGCATTATTTATATTACAGCGATACAAGTGGCCTTGGACCGTGTGGGAAAGGATCCAAACATCCAGAAAGAGGCTGCGATAGAAAGATGTCAAGCACGTGCAGAGAAACGCCGTCTGTTGGGAGAAGAGGACAAAAAGCGTCGAGAGGAGGCAGAACTAAATCTTCAACGTCAAAATGAACTCGACGAAGAGAAACGGGTATGTCATAAAACTACGACGACATATAACACCGCCAGACACCCATCAGAATTTGTGCAGCATGGTTATATTAAGGCATCGTTACTACAGCCTTCTGGACATTGGTCCGCCCTGACTCTGAGGGGTCCCTCAATTTCAGCGGTGTCTTTTCCATCTGACATGTAATTCTGTCCAATCCTAGAAACTCATTGTCACAAAAATCACAAAAGATAAATGTCTTAACTGCGGTTTATTCACCTTTTGACATGGAATAGCTTTAAAACGGAAAGCCGTATGTAAAAATTCCATGACAATTGATAAATTAAGTACGAAATCGTCTGGTTGTAATTTAAAGCTTTTTATTCTTTTAAACATTACAATAAAATAAGTTAAGGCATTCATCTTCGTTAAATTCATCTACTTACATTACTGTTGAGCTAGTATCTACATTTTCTGTTTATATAATCTGCATCATACTACTTGTAGAAACGTCTGACAGATGAAGAATTACTGAAATTAAGACTTGCTGAACTTGAAGAGGAGAAACGGGTATGTTGTATTTCTTTGCCTTTATTTGGTTATAGCTGAAATAAATTATTTTAGGAAATATGTTTTTTTTTCCAATATCATCTTTCATATTTACTGATATGTATATCATCATAGAAAAGAGGTTGATCAAACAAGGTAGCTGGTAGATAACAACCGATATGATAGATGCTAAATCTAACTAGATACACCTATATAGATGATATATCAGTAGATATATAGAAGTCGAGCAGGAAATGTAGCATTCAAGACCAGCTAGGCTAGACTGATAAATGAAAGTAGGTAGATGGTAGGTCAGTAGATGGTAAGGTCAAACTAAGTAAATGGTAGATCAAACTTGATAAATCGTAGACACGGTAGATGTAATTAGATAATATATTGGCAGATATAGTTCAACATATCTTTCAAAGTAGTTGCCAAAGTATGTCATGATCTGTTTAGCCCTATTTCCCGTTCATCTCCTAAACGTTGGATCGTATCTACAAATGCAGTTACAATACTTTTATCATTTCATTGTTTATTTAATATTTGACGATTTAAAAACATGTTTTAAATAACCGTTTTTGTTTGGTTTTACTAACGTCTGTTATTTATAAAACTAACGTGATCTTATTTATAAAAGTAAAGTTTGCCTTATACCTAAAATGTGTTTTATGCAACCTTGTTAGAGAAGAGAAGAAGCTGAAGCTCGCGTTATAGAGGAGCAGACACTCAGAGAGGGGGAACAAAAGCGTTTACGGAATTGGAAGCCATTAAACGTGAGTTGGAGCGACCTTCTGGCGGAGGAGAGACAAGCAAAGAGGACGAAGAGATTGTCCGTAGTCTTCAGGCAAAGTACGTAAGGGTATACTTAAAAATAACTTCTTTGCAATGTACATATAAGAAAGTAAAATGGTGGTTTTTCTTTCAAAACTGACATCATATAAACCATTTTCAAGGACCGTTACTCAGATTTTGCAGAACAGTTTACCTTCAACTACACGTACTAGTATATATTACTTTCTTCTACATATAAATCACAAGGACCATTTAACATTAAAAAAAATACCAAAACCAGTATAAAAAAACTGAAATGTAGCATTCACACGAACACAGTCAACCAAAAACACGCATACAAAGCAAACAACAATACAAGGCAACCCCTCAAAATTTAAGTTAAATTATAGTTGCAAGTGTGTATGTTAAAGTTTCACTGTATGGCTTATTTGTACTGTCGTCTGCATCAGACTGCTGAATGAGGAGATTTGAGAAGCGGGAGGAGCTGGAGAGGTTGAAGAAGCAACAAGAAGAAATGTTGAGGGCAGAGAGAGAACAGAAAGCTGGTCCTCGAGAGTGATAAGATTACAAGCAGCAACGGGCACTCCAGGGGGGCACAGGACCGGCTCGCAGAACTAGAGAGAGAAAGAGCCGCCGCTGCTGAAAAAATGCAGGTATGTAATTTAAAATACTGTATCGACGAAAAGGTGGTAGGCGTCCACATTTACACATACATGTAGGTTGTTAGCCCTCTAAACAATTTCTTTCCAACGTGTGAAGGCAGAGCAATCTGGATGTTGTAGATGTTTGCTCTTAACTGCTTTAACTGGCTCTTGTATTTGTTCTACTCGTAGTTGGATTCATGATGCAATAACTATATTCTGTTCTGATTATCTAGCGCTACTTATCTAACGCTAATTATCTAACATAATGTATGGAAATAGTTCTTTGTTTTAAAAGGAGTATGATAATGGACCTTTGGAAATGGCCGAACACGACACATACAAAATATTGCAGTCTCGGTTTGATTGAGACTGTTCATGAACGGTAGTGAAATATGCTAGCTACCGCTCACGCCCTCTAGCCCCGGGTTGAGCAGAACTCAATATTCATAAAATTAATAGTACATAATTTTAACCATCCCGAAGATGGCATGCATATGGGTGGACATAAGAGATTTTCCTCCCCCATGTCCAGCGGTTCGGAAATGCAGATGTGTGTTTCTGACATAATCTGCTTTTGTATATTTCTATGTCTAACAATTTTATATTTTTTGCATCTTTCTATAGCAGTAATAATACGGCAGGTAAAGTGAGACAATCGGTTTCCTACTGCTTCTTTTTCGAATATCACACGTCGTTACTTTTTTGTCATATTAATATACATTCATTGTCGTTTCACCTTTTCCGGTATACTGACATAACGGCGTTTCCTTTGTATTCTTCTTTACATTCTAGAGTTCAAATCTGTCCACATGCAGAGGAGTTACTGGTATTATATGAGGTATAAAGTCCATAGCAACACACTTACACTGCCAGCTTGTAGTGAAACCATTACCCATATAATATATGGACTTTGCTTTTAAGCTGTTGCTTTTACTAATATGCAATATACTATACAAAATCGTTATTGTATTTGAATTTTCTGATGGGTATGTGAAGTTCAAATAGTAATACCTCAGGTAGTACATCAGGTGCCATATACACATGAAGGTCTTGTACTGAAGGAAGGCGTGAAGTTTGGATACCAATACATTGCGTTTGTCTTCGGTGTTCCTGTCCTCCCGCCAGCAGGGGTCTCCCGCCAGCCCCTTTTGGTGGAACCGTCTATGCACATTCCCCAACAGCGTGTTTGTGTTTGCAATAATAACCGCATTATGTTAATTTACTAACAAAGTACTCGCCTATGTACCCGGATTGGATCGTAATATATATGCATGAACGTGTATGCAGGCCATCGATTTTGCATGCTAATCTTTAAAGAAAACACCTCTGTGCTATTTAACCAGCACAACATTACAACTGGATGGTCTTTGTGACATGTTTTGGTTCAAGGATGACTAAATGACTAGTGCAAACAAAATGTGTGTGTATATTTTAGATCGTTTTAAGTTGTTATAGTCGTTAATACATACGGATTGTCAATCCGGAGGTGCCGCGTTCAAACTCATTTCCAGAGATAAAGACCGTGTAATTTATGTGTTGTTTCGGATTACAAATGATGTTCTGGTATAAGATTCTCTCCTTAAAATGGGTTCAGGCCACGTTACGGAGAAATGAAACTGATATTAAAACCCACCAAAAACACGTCCATTATTTATCTATATCGTATTACTTTAAGTATAGCTCTAGTAGCTTTATATACCTAATTGATAATTGGCCATGCGCTGAAGGACATAAAATAAAAGACACGCCTACAAAGGGGCATGCTAACAAGTATTGTACATTAGCTTTCAATAACTAAAATGATATGCAATTAGTTGTCTTGAATATTAAACAGGTAATTGTGTAACTTTCTTGTTCTAATTATTGTATTCTATACTTTTTTAAGTCAAGACCATGTCTCCTGAACAGTATGTGCTCCAGCCATTGTACATCTGAAACATAAAAGCAATCTTGAGTATTAATGCCATGCACAGATTTATTAATGTCATCAGAAGGGAAACATACACTATTTATGGCACCATTGTGGTTTTTAAGAGAGTATGTCAGTGTCCTGTTAATTGTTTGCGTTTAAGTTAGTTTAAGTTAGTTTGGCTTAGTTTCTGTCTGTTAGTTCTACTGTAATGAAACATAACACCTGCACCCTGGGTAGCACATCAGTACCGTACATATGCAATATTGACCTACTTTTTATGTTTCAGTGAATGTTATTTAAGGTAACGTTTTTGCATGTAGCTCACACAGTAGATTTACTACAGTAAATTACTACAGTAAAAACGCCAACATCAACTTTAGATGAGACTTACTGAGTCTTCAAACTGACACAGAAACCGCTTAGACGGTACTTAACATCAAAACAAAAGTAGGTCATTATCACTGACCTATATCATTTCTACAGCAACAACACCAACAAAACATTTAGGACACTATTTGACAGTCTTCTAATTCCCATATAGAATAAATACTTATAAGGGGATGCCTTGGAAGCAATAAACACAAACAAGAGAACACAAGTAGCAGATTCGGTTTTATTGAGTCTGTTCATAAGAGGTAATATAAAGTGCAACACCTCCCACGTCCGTTAGAGTGGAGTAGCACCGGCTTAATCGGTATTCTAATTTAATTCACTTTAACGAGTACCTCACACCAATACCAAAGGTAGGTTATCACCACTGGCCTTACACCATGGATAGTCTGGTTAATGAGTACCTCACATCAATACCAAAGGTAGGTTATCACCACTGGCCTTACACCACGGATAGTCTGGTTAATGAGTACCTCACATCAATACCAAAGGTAGGTTATCACCACTGGCCTTACAGCACGGATAGTCTGGTTAATGAGTACTTCACATCAATACCAAAGGTAGGTTATCACCACTGGCCTTACACCATGGATAATCTGGTTAATGAGTACTTCACATCAATACCAAAGGTAGGTTATCACCACTGGCCTTACACCACGGATAGTCTGGTTAATGAGTACTTCACATTAATACCAAAGGTAGGTTATCACCACTGGCCTTACACCATGGATAATCTGGTTAATGAGTACTTCACATCAATACCAAGGGTAGGTTATCACCACTGGCCTTACACCACGGATAGTCTGGGTAATGAGTACTTCACATCAATACCAAAGGTAGGTTATCACCACTGGCCTTACACCACGGATAGTCTGGGTAATGAGTACTTCACATCAATACCAAAGATAGGTTATCACCACTGGCCTTACACCACGGATAATCTGGTTAATGAGTACTTCACATCAATACCAAGGGTAGGTTATCACCACTGGCCTTACACCACGGATAGTCTGGTTAATGAGTACTTCACATCAATACCAAAGATAGGTTATCACCACTGGCCTTACACCACGGATAGTCGGGTTAACGCTAATGTTTAGCTCAATGTCTAACGTTACTACAAGACACAGGAGTTAGACTTCCTGCATTGAGACTATCTGAAGCAGTCTTCCTACTTCCTGGAAGGAAATGCTTTGAAATACACATCAATAGCAACATAGGTCAACAAGACATACTTAATGGACTTATGTTGGGCAATAGTTTTGTAACGCTTAATGCACAAAAGAAACTATTTAGCTCATTCCCTAAGACAATATTAGATTCAGTCTGCAAACGTTCAAACTGTCTTCAAACTTTATATACAGAAACACGTTAATGAGTAATAATACATGTAATTAACAAACAAGAGAAAACGATATAAAAGTCTAACAGAAAATGTAGCAACAGTAAAAAAAAAAGCATGTATCGATACAAACAACACTTACAATGATAAATAAGGGGCACGGCATATGAAAACACAAATAAAGTTATTGACATTGGAGCCACCACCTTGAAGAGGTCAGTGGAAAAATGCCGCTGGGGTTTAAACCGGGTTCTAGGGTGCACCAAACCTCACGCCGTAAAGGCATGAAAAAAGGGAGATTGTAAAATAATGAAATCAACACCAGGCTATATCCTTTAACAACCTAGCCGCCTGAATGACTTGTCAGAAGCCACAGGAACAAGAGAACAATATTTGATGGACAATATTGGAAGCAAACTTCAAACACTACCATCCCTTCAAGATTTAGGTAGACGTTGTCATAAGGTCCAAAATATGTCCGGTCAGCGCACAAAGAGGACAGCATAGTAGCTAACTGTAAATTGGTCAATCACTAAACATGCAGTCAAATGTGTTCACATTGAATAACCTTGACCTACCTACTTCTGGTCAACAGGTATGTTTAAGACACTAGTACACACAGTCTCAATTACCTCCTACACTGACTGACATTGATGTACGTTATGGACTTTCTCCTCTATTCAATGTGTTACGTTTAGCTCAACTCTTAAAATACTATTACACACCATATAGCTCAGTTCTTAGATACTGGAATAAATTTATTCGGATTTACTCTTATCTACATCCGCCAGCGGTACTCTGTTTATCTCTGTTTTTAGGAACTTGACATACACTAGACTAGCCAAACTTGGGTCATAGTTGCAGTTTCGCTAGTATCTCATTGAGACAACGGGGTTATTGTCTGACCTTTACCTCCTTTATTTATTTTTTTGATTTAGTTAAATATATGTTTTTTTACTGCTTGTTTCGTTTCAAGTTTCTCTTAGTTTTCAAGTTAATGTGCTGGTATGTTCCTTCGGATGTGATTTGTACTGCATTTTTAAATGATTTACTTTAACAATTCACATATTTTTATTGTGTGTCACAGCGGTGTAGGCGAGACAGTCGATTCGATTCCGCTGAATTATTATTTCAAACAGGCAATCAAATCTTATTATTTGACCATACACTATACAAGTATATCACAGAGGGCTTTTTCATTTATTTTTCTAAAACGAATTAAACAATAACGATTTGTTTTTTATGATTACAGGAAGCCTCGGACAAGCTTCTCAGGGCAGAACGTGAACGACATATCATGGAGGAGAAGGCCAAACTTTGGAAGACGCCAGTGGGTCTGGCAAGACAGATCCTACCGCACCCAGAACCATTGGTCACGCATCGAGGCCTTGGTGCCTTCTGTGAGAAGGATTTTGTTAAACTGATGCAAGACAGAGCAAACAAGAGTAACTCTTCCGAAGATACAACAATGTTACAGAAAACAGGTGAAACGTCAGAAAGTTCGACAGATTTGAAAACAGAAGACGTTGATGAAGTTACACGTATTGGAACTATTAACATAGACGATAACACGCTAGGCAAAGAATCTATCTCACCTGACACGGCTATTGCTTCTGAAGAAAAAACTCAGTCTTACACCCAGGACGACAAAGAAGCGCCAGTTTGTGAATTAGAAGATAGGAAATATGAGGATCTTAACTCTGTAGTACAGAGGAATGACAATAACCAAGAATGCGATTCTTTTCCAACTGAACAAAACCAATCCTCTGAAAACAAAGATCAGAACGTTGACAAAGTTTCGCCTGCTGAACAGATGCATGAAAGTGTAAATGAGGATAATGCTAATGAAATTAAACATCAGCCACAAACGCAAAATCAAGCGTCGTCTGCAGACGTAATTGATGACATACAATCTGAGGAAGGTTCATCTTCTATGCAAACTCAAGCCTTTGAAACTGGAATTGGGGACACTGCATTTGAGAAAAATACTTCTTCTGAAAACAAAGATAAGAATACCGAACTTCTTGATGAAAATCCATCGGATGTACAACTGTCGGAAAGCGGAAATAAGCGAAATACTCATGAAAACGAACCACACCCACAGACGCGAAGTAAAACGTCGCCTGCAGACGAAGGCAAAGACACTAATAATGTCGATAAAGATCCTTCTGCTGAACAAAAACCTCAAAATGAAAATGAAGACACTGGTCAGGAAACTGAAATACAGCCACAAAAGCCAGATCAGATTTCGTCTGCAGACGTACTTAATGAAGCAAAGCATTCTGATGAAGATCCGTCTACTATACAAACCACAACTTCTGAAAACGTAAATGGAGACACTACATTTGAGGAGAATAAACAATCATTTGAGGGCAATGATTCTTCTGAAAACAAAGATCAGAATAACGAATGCATTAATGAACTTCCACCTGCTGAACAACTGTCTGAAAGTGAAAATCGTGGAAATGTTCAGCATGTTAAACCTCAGCCACGAAAACGAAATATAACGTCGTCTGCAGAGGTAGTTCAGAGCACTAACACACTCGAAAAAGAACCATCTGCTTAACAAAAACCTGAGCATGAAAAATAGGATAGAGTTTAGGAAATTAAAATTCTGAGGGAGAAACATCTGCTGAAAACCCTTAATCATCTAAAAACTGAAATTGTGTCAATTCATTTGCAAGCGAACTTCAGCAACAACAAAAATTGAAGACATGTAGTTGAAGATTACAAATTGCAGATATTTAAATCATGAGGAAGATACATCTGCTGAAAAAACTCAAGAGTCTAAAAACTGAAATTGTGTCAATACATAAGGAACGAAATTCAACAAATAAAGAAATCAAACTCTGACACATGCAGTTGAATATAATAAATTGCTGACAATGCTCTAACACCCAGATCAGGTGTCTAAAATTGAATTAATCCCGAACCAATTAAGCTAAATCTCACTAAAGGGCCATTCATCAAACGTCTGCGGAAAATATCAGAATACAACTAAAGGTGATATGCCAGTTAAGAAAATGGAGAAAACCAATGAAGTGGCAGACCGTTACAGTTACTGAAATGTAATGTTGCGGTGTGTAGCAAAGGTAAACATCTGAAATGTAACGTCGCGGTGTGTAGCAAAGGTAAACATCTGAAATGTAACGTCGCGGTGTGTAGCACAGGTAAACATCTGACAAGTTAATGGTGAATTCATTAGAAAACGTTTACCATCCATGTCAAAACATTGGTCAGACAGCAGTAGTTGTATTACTTATTATTCTTGGGATCACCGAACCCAATCACTGTGAATGTGGCTTTAACCCGTAACCCGCTACATATATATAATGGACTGTTTTTTCTTTGAATTAAGACCATTCCATTTATGTGACAAATGGGTGTTTTGAGGGAATGACTGATCAGCAGATGCACATTGTAAATGATCAGCCTGCGAGTTACTGACAGGCTGATCTGGGTTTACAATGGACGCAAAGGCTATTATAGTCGTGCTTAGCGGGTTAAAGGTTAGAGAAGAATACCACTTTAGACGTTGCTAGAGATTGCATCTTACATAAACTCTCAAAATCGAGTCTGATGCCTTCTTCTCTTGGTTTGTGTTCCTGCTTCCGAAGCATCCCCTTTACTGTATTTATTGATGTTCTGAAAACACTCTTCAAGATTAATCTAGGCTACACTATAATATGTGTAACAGTGTTCTTATTGAGAAACCTTGATAAACATAACGTTATTATCGCACAGGGTGTCCCCACCCCCCACCTCTCACCCCCCCCCACCCCCCCCCACCCCACCCCCACTTGAAACTTTATTTTTTATTTTAATTTTTTTACATATGTCTTTGTTGTTTTAGTCAATTCTTACACATATATGTTGCCCCGTCCCCCCCACTCCCCATACCCACTCCCGCCTCTCACCCACCGCTCCCTCCCCCACCCCACCCCCACTTGAAACAATTATTTTTTTTACATATTTCTGTGTTGCTTTTGTCAATTCTTATACATATATGTTGCCCCCCCCCCCCCCCAAACCCCCAAAACCAACCCCCCACCCCACCCCCCAAAACAAAACCCCCCCCCCACTTGAAAATCTTTTTTTCTTCATATTTCTGTGTTGTTTTAGTCGATTCTTACACAAATATGTTGCCCCCCCCACCCCCCCCCCCCCCCCCCCCCCGCCCTCTTCCCCACCCACACACACACACACACTTAAAACTTTTTTTCTTTTTTTTTTACAATATATAGCGGAAATTCCCGTGTTGCGTTTTCATATCTCTTGAGTGTATATGAAACTTCGGTGTCTCCGAACTGTTATACACCCTGTATATTTATCTGGTATTAAGTTAGCATACATGTTTTAAAATATGACTGTAATGTCAGTTGCCAATTTGCAGGTCGATATTCGAATTGTGGACTGGCAAAAGGCAGTCAGTTCGCAATTCAAACGGATGTTAAAAATATGCATGTCTTCACCTTCGGTTAGACAACAGTGATGTTAACAGAGTAAATATGGTAAATGCTAGATGAAAATATGTCATTTATACGTAGATGTAGATATGAGTACGATAAAACTGAAACAAATACACTAATACAGGCTAAACATAACAATGCTAAGTTGTACTGGAATATGCTAAAAAAAGTGTGCTGGAATAAAGCAACCCAACATTCAGATTAGTGCTTTCAAGCAATATTTCAAAGCTGTTAATAACCCAGAGAGTCATTTCTGTACACCAAATGAAGATGTATTATATTTTATTGATAGATATGAAAATGACGAATTTAATATTATATTTAGTAAATTAAATTTTGAGATTACCGAACAAGAAATTATTATAGGAATAAACTAACTTAAGTCAAACCGATCAGGAGGACCGGACCTATTTTTAAATGAATTTTTTATACATGGTAAACATATTTTATCAGCGGTATTACTTGAATTGTTCAATAAATGTTTGAATTGAGATATTTTCCTAACAGCTGGTCAGATGGTCATGTTATACCTTTACACAAAAAGGGAAGTATTAACAGTGTAGATAATTATCGTGGTATTACCTTGTTAGGTAATGTGAGTAAATTGTTTTCAAGAATTGTAATAAAAGACTCACAAGCTGGGCTGAAAATTATGGTGTATACATTGAAGCGCAAACTGGCTGTAGGTCAAACATGAGTACAGTGGATAATGTGCTTGTGCTGCATGGATTAATCCATCATTATATAAATGCAGCTAAAAAACTTCTTTATTGTGCTTTTGTTGACTTTACAAAAGCTTTTGATTATGTAGTTCGAGAAAATCTATGGTTTACAATGATTAAACTGGGAATTCGAGGTAAAATGTTTAATATTATTCATTCAATGTTCGAGTGTGAAATCAAGAGTTAAGTATTGTAATTTGTTGAGTGAAGAATATAATTGTATGCTAGGGGTTAGACAAGGTGATTGTTTGTCTCCTTTCTTATTCTCAATGTTTTTGAATGATATTGAAGAAACATTTATGAATAATGGTATTGCAGGTATTGATGTTCAAAGTATTTCTTGTATTATATGCTGATGATATTGTTATTTTTGCAAATAGTAGTGAAGAATTACAAAATAGTTTAAATTATACTTTCAGAATACTGTGATAGGCCGAAACGTGTTGTTAATGGTTCAAAAACAAAGATAATGGTATGCATTACTGGTGGGTTCTTTTTCTGATGCTCAGGCAACACTTGCAGGCCAAGCTTTGAAAGCAATTTTTAAAATGAATAAATGTCTTTACAAATTTACAGTTTTATTCGTTGAACATAGGATATATTGTTTGATAAGCTGATTACACCCATGAACAATGGATCTGAAGTTTGGGGATTTCTTCAGGCCACTGCCATCGAAAGAGTACACATGCACTTTTGTAAAAGGGTTATTGGAGTAAAAATGTGAACACAAAACTATTTTATATATGGAGAATTGGGTAGAAAGTCTATGTATGTCATCGTCATTTTAATATTATAATAAATAGTGGGTTAAAATATTGCAAATTAGTGAAAATAAATATAGTAAAACAAATATATGTTTTGATGCTAAACGATATAAATGCTCAACCCAACATAAAACATTGGGCGTCTTTAATTAGAGACATAGTATGCATTATGGGATTCAATAATGCGTGGGTTAGCCCAAACGGTGGGTAATCCTAAATTGTTTCTGTATGTTGTTAAACAAAGATTACATGACAATTGTATCCAAACTTGGTATAGCAGACTAGCTGATTCAAGCAGAGAACGATTTTATAACAGTTTTTACAGTCTATGTGTTTTCAGGTTTCATTCAACCCTATCTTAATATTTGTAATATATCAAAATTTAGGTGTCTTAGCAAAATTAAGAGTATTCTCGCACAGACTAGAAATAGAAGCAGGACGTTGGAATAAACCTAATTGAATTCCAGCAAATGAGAGAAAATGTAATTCTGTAATATCCTAGAAGGCGAATATGATTTTATGTTAGAATGCACATATATTCGGAGTTTAGAAAACATACTACTGGAATAGGCCAGATATGCAGAAACTTATTTTGTTAACTCAGAATGTCAAAAAGAATTAGAAACATGGCTATTTTTGTTTACAAATATTTTAATAAACGAAATGAATGTTTGTTTGCAAATAATTGATTTCATTAATTAGTTAATGTATAAATCAGCTAATCTAACCTGTATAATGTGTAAAACTGTAGTGGCTAAAGCCGCCTCCACACAAATGAAAGGAACTATTATTAAACATATATATATATAATGTTTATCATAACAAAAAAAAAATGGTATAGTGCATTTGTAAAATGTGTTAGCTGTGAATGTTGTATATTTTGACTGTCATTCATATGTTTTGTAAAAATGTATATTTGCCTAATGAAATTTTGATTATGAACTTGTTCAAACTTGTTCCTAATAGTGATTTATAATTTGATCTGTGTTCACAATCAATTTTTCATATGAATGACAAGGACGGACTTGTTATATCAAAATAATCATTATTAAAGACATTTTCTACCGAAAAGGCAAAAATAATGTAGGTCACCATGCTTGTTAAAATTTTAAAAAATAATTTGTAATGCCACCGTCATGACAATCTGTCCAAAAAGTTGAACAAGTCCATAAAATAGCTAAATAAGATTTTTTGAAGTCTAATCATTTATTCATTGGTCACAATTTCTGCTAAAATTGTATTAAAGTAAAGAACGTTTAATTACAATAACATTTAAAGAGCTCATCTTTATGTAAAACCTATATTTTTTACAAAATCTGTTGAGACCCATTACCACAATTTATGCACAAATTAGCCCATAATGATACAATTTCCTTTTTTTTTGTATGTTCCCAATAACAGATTTTTTTTTAACTTTCTAAGCACATAATTTAACATATATAAAAACAAAATGTGCAATAAAAATGATAGGTCCCCATGCTTGTTTAGAAAAAGAATTTGAACCCTACCTACCCCTATGCTAAAAGGCCAAGTTTTGTATGAAATTATATAGAAATGGTATATTTTCCATTTTTATTATGTTCCCTAATAACAGAATTTGTTCAAACTTCCTAGGCACTTATTTGAACATATATTTAGACAATATATTCAATTAAATTTATAGGTCACCATGCATATTGAGATTTAATATTGGTTTTTGGAACCGTACCATTATGCTTAATTTTTTTAATTTTGTTGGAATTTTTACAAAATGCTATATTTTTCCAATTTTATGTATCTAATAATAGGCCTTTATTTAAATAAAGACAATAAAAAAATATAAAAAACAAAATTAAAAAAGATTCAAAAAAAAAGAATTAAAAAAAAAAGAAGACAAATAATAGAACTAGACATCAAAAGCAACATTCAAGTAAATTTTTAGGAAAATCCATCCAAATAGTTTTAGAAGCGAAGTCGCCCAAAAAAGCCTTTAAGTGAAGACATGCATATTTTGTTGTGTAATGTTTGTGCCTAAATAAACTTTAAAAAAAATGCACTTTCGTCATTGTTAATTGTCAGGTGTAGGTGGTAAACTACAGACAGGGGCGTACCTGGAGCATTTTGAAATGTACGCCAGATATGAAAAGCATAGCTGCGAACCGAGCAGCGACGCTGCTAGTGGGGTAGGTGTGGGCGGAAGTGGGACGGAGGGGGTGTCCCCTTCCCACCGGTGGGGGGTTTGGGGGGGCCTCCCTCAAGAAATTTTGAAAATTAAGAGGCAAATGATGCGTTCTCAAGCTATATTTCAATGTTAATATGGCATTTTGGATATATTTGGAAGAAATTAGCCCATACCCCTCAGCACCTTCAGTTTTTATTGCATATTTTGCAAAGTTGTAACTTTTATTTTTTCACTTTTGCTGACGAATTGTACGCATTGGCGTACGTGCGTATGCCTGGATACGCGCCTGACAGGCCTGGATACGCGCCTGACAGATATGTTTTGATATGTTCGACATTTAATGTCTAGTTATACCCTGTATTGTCCATGGGTCGAGTTCCCACAAATTGTGGTCATGAGCTTGTATTTGACAGTTGTTTGTGGTACTACATGTGTTTTTTCTTATAGGTGTAAACACGTACTGTATGTTTTATTGGCTCACATATCTGGTGGATTTAGGAATGAGTAGTCGGAACTATGTATTGATTGAGCTCGTATCCACATGCAAAAACAATTAGCTTTATACATTCTTATAATTAATATTATTGATTGAACGAATGAATGAAACTTATGTAGAACGTCGCGATTTTTTAAAAAAAAAAACAACAGATTGCCGTGTGTCCCTTTAAGTCCCTTAAAGTCATTGATTATGCATGAATTCATAAAAGCATTATTCATAATACTGGTTATCATCCAACAATTCATAAAAGCATTATTCGTAATACTAGCGTAATACTGGTTATCATCCAACAATTCATAAAAGCATTATTCGTAATACTAGCGTAATACTGGTTATCATCCAACAATTCATAAAAGCATTATTCGTAATACTAGTTATCATCCAACAATTCATAAAAGCATTATTCGTAATACTGGTTATCATTCAACAATTCATAAAAGCATTATTCGTAATACTAGTTATCATCCAACAAGTCATAAAAACATTATTCGTAATACTAGTTATCATCCAACAATTCATAAAAGCATTATTCGTAATACTGGTTATCATTCAACAATTCATAAAAGCATTATTCGTAATACTAGTTATCATCCAACAATTCATAAAAGCATTATTCGTAATACTGGTTATCATCCAATAATTCATAAAAGCATTATTCGTAATACTAGTTATCATCCAATAATTCATAAAAGCATTATTCGTAATACTAGTTATCATCCAACAATTCAATATGTGTAAGATGAAATGTTATTAATTCCGAACTGCACATGAAGTGACATAACCTAATCGCCAATATAATGTGTTATATGATTATGTGTTATGTGATTTTAATAAACATGTGTATTTGGAAACATGTACGTGTCACACTAATAAATAAAGTATAACACTCATACATGCTTTCGTTCTTATTAAGAAGATCTCTCATTCTAAACCAATAGTTGGCCTGCCAGGAGCAATCAAAGTGCATAATTTTCGAGTTAAATGCATGTTTGTTAGATGTGTTTTGAATGGCACCATGATAATCGTTGAAGTGTCCCGAACGAGGTCTGTCGCGAACACTACGTTCGGATGTCGTTGCCATTCAGGTCATCTGCATTTAAAATAGAACTGCTTTGAATTTAATTGGGGTTTTAAGGCGCACCAACACATGAAAGGTTATATGGTGCCTAACAGGAATGAACATGCCAGGCCATCCTCCATGTGCATCGAGATAAAATATGGAGAACGGGCCTTAACCTTCTCACCCTGAACTGCAGAGTTGCTGCAAATTCTATTGTAGACACTCCATTTATGCTGCAGCCAGGTTGTAGTTTTTCTGCCACTGCTCTAGTGATACAAGCGAGATGGCACCTGAAACAATGCAGGTGTCATGATGAACACCTTTAATGAGCATGAACAAAAAATGATAAAATGGGGGGGGGGGGGGGGGGGGTCTACCCCTCTGCCTTTCCCTCCAACGGGATCTGAAGTGGCCCTAAAACCTTGCACGTTTATTAAAGCTTGTGTGAAAGTGATCTTGACCAAGGATCTTACGAAGTTTATATTAAGTGATGAATTATAGAAATTTCCCAGTTTGAGAAAATCTATAACATATCAGTTCCTCTACTGTGCTATCTCGCCTAGTGTGCAAGATAGCACAGTAGCCAAATGTTATGAACTAAACAATACAGACATCACGATATTACGTCACGAATTGACGTCATGATATTACTCCGCGCTGTCGCCAAAAGAATGACAGAAGAAGGAATACTTGTGTCAAAAGACAACTGGAAAGAAATTTATCACAGAATATATATTATATAGTGTAATTAACATTTTCGTCGTGATACGGAAAATAATTCACTCGTGAGAAATATTCTTGCAATATAGAAACTCGTTTCTGGTTTATATATCGCAAGAATCTTTCTCACTCGGGAATTATTACCCGTTTCAACAATGTTAATTAAACTCTATATAAATCACGTCCCTATATAAATCCGGTTGCGATATTCCTTGTCGCAGATTATATTTTTTCAAAAAAAGTGGAACAGGGTTACGATAACAAAGGTCTGCAACGTTGTGTTTTTTTAAGTTTGTGGAAACGGTAGCCCTGTTGGAATGAATGAATGAATGGATGGTGTTTTACGGCACGTCGACACATAAATAGGTCATATTGTGCGCAAAAACTGACGAACGATGAAGAAATGAAGTAGTAATTAATAATTAATGTATATATAAAGATAAAACTATTTACAAATAAGTGATGATATGGTAGTAATATAAACTATTAGTCCTGTTGGAGTAGCATTTTAAATAGTTATACAAAGGTTATGAATATTGAAAATCTTAACTCGACTACGCTCTGGAAAGACAAATAATTTGAGAAACATATACTCATTAAGAAGTTGCTCGGGGGAACATTCCCGTCCAAGTGGAGATAATTAGCAAAGACAAAACTGAAGTCATCTCTTACATTTTGTTTATTATTTCTCCATTTTCAAATAAAGAAAGGAAGCGGCAGTATCAGAACTGTTAGCTTTGTTGAGTGGAAGTGCTTTAGATATATATTATTAACCCCAGCAGAAAAGAACGGGTGGTTATATTCAATATATCACCCACATACTAAATGTTTGTTCGTCATCTGCCTCAGTATCTGGTGAACGACAGGGAATTCATTTACTTTCCTATTCATATATTCCTGAAAAACTAGACTGGGTGATGAGCAGCAATATCCGACTGCTTGTTTTAAATTTTGGCAATTCGATATTCCTTCCAGAAACAATATGGTATTCGACTCAGAAAGCATGTTTAATATTGATTGTTAAGCAATACTACAGGCATAAAAGTCAAAAGAGTGCAACACATTTGGAGATTAAGTTGCCGTGTTCCTTTACTGAGTTCTCAATAAGTTTAATGGCAGTAATAAACAGGTGGACGCTGTGTTCAATTAGCAATCAAGGCAGTGCAAAACTAAACACACCCGGAAATGTAGACTTGATAGAAAACTGATGTTGACAAGATTTGCAGATGTGTTGATGGTATCCTTCAGTCGGGAGAATGTTTAACATCCCGCATCCGACCACAAAGAAGCTCACACGCAGATGATATTAAATGCACTGCAGGCTGAGACAAAATGCTATCAATGGATGGGTCTGGTCAGATGCTATAATACTGATGCAGTCCTTTTCTTTTTTCGGGTCAGTAGTCTCCGTGTTCAAATGGTTAACGACGTTGCGTTGTAAACCTTCGCCTCTCACCACTGCGGGTTTCGAATCCCACTGAGAGCTCGACTTGTAAGTGAGGAAGTGTCGATTCTTACGGATGGCGGGAAGTGTACAGTACCAGTTCTACCCAGGAAAAGTGGGTGGTCTGCCTCCACCACAGACGATCGACTGTCATATATAACCTTACAAGTGTTGAAAATGACGTAAAACACCACGCAAACAAACAATCGCGGGTCATTTGATGTTGAAGTATGGATGTTATCCAGCACACCAACAAATCCTACTCATCTTATACCGGGATATCTCCCAACGCCGCAGCGTTTGCACATACTAGGATCAAATATCGAAGCAATACCTAATGTGGTACAACTTCCGTTTTTGCTGAAATAAGTAAAACATCATGATGATGCAGTTATAAAGTACCCATACCTCCCATCTCCTAACAAGAATTGGTAGAGATCGGGTGCTACAAGTGATATAAAAGTGTTACCTGACTGTTGTACATGTCAAAAGATGTGTCAGGAATCGATAGCGCATGGGTAAGCCCTTTTATGAAGGCGAAGAAGGCGTGGCGACGCGTTGGGAGTCAACATTATAGACAGATCTGCCAGTGTGGACATTGGAACACCGTCAGCAATACTGGGATGGCAACACAAGCAATCCATACCAGTGATGACACTGGAACACCATCGGCAACACTGGGATGGCAACTTAGGGGAGTCATGCCAGTGTGGACACTGGAACACCATCAGCAACACTGGGATGGCAACACAACAGTGTGAACATTGGAGGCAACACTGTGATGGCAACACTGGGAATCTATCCCAGTGTGGACACTGGAACAACACTGCGATGGCAACACTGCGATGGCAACACTTGGAGTCCATGCCAGTCAGGACATTGGAACAGCGACGGCAACAATGGTACGACAACAATGGGAGTCCATGCCAGTGTGGACATTGGAACACCGGCGGCAACACGGAGAGTCTATGTCAGTTTGGACATTGGGACACCGGCGGCAACACTGGGACGGCAACACGGGGAGTCAATGCCAGTGTGGACATTGGAACACCGTCTGCAACACAGGAATGGCAGCACGGGGAGTCTATGCCAGTGTGGACAATGGAACACCGGCGAAAACACGGGTAGTCCATGTCAGTCTGTACATTCGAACACTGGCAGCAACACTGGGACTGCAACACTGGGAGTCTTTGCCAGTGTGGACATTTGAACATCTTCAGCAACACTTCGAGTCCATGCCAGTGTGGACATTGGAACACCGGCAGCAACACTGGGACGGCAGCACTGGGTATCCATGCAAGTATGGACAATGGAACACCTTCAGCAACACTGGGAGTCCATGCCAGTATGGACATTGGAACACCGGCAGCAACACTGAGACAGCAACACGCTGAGTTCATGCAAGTGTGAACACTGGAATACAGGAGGCAACACTGTGATGGCAACACTGGGAGTCTTTGCCAGTCATTGGAACACGGCGGCAACACTGGTATGACAACACTTGGAGTCCATGCCAGTGTGGACATTGGAACACCGGTGGCAACAAGGGGAGTCTATGTCAGTGTGGATATTGGAACATGGGCAGCAATACGGGGAGTCCATGCCAGTCTGGACATTGGAACACTGGCGGAAAAACTGGGATGGCAAGACTGGAGACCATGCCTGTGTGGACATAGGAACACCTTCAGCAACACTTTTAAGTCCGTGCCAGTGTGAACATTGGAACACCTTCAGCAACACCGGTAGTCCATGCCAGTGTGGACATTGGAACATCGGCATCCACACTGGATGGCAACACTGGGAGTCCATGCCATTGTGGACATTGGAACATCGGCTGCAACACTGGGACGGCAAGACTGGGAGTCCATGTCAGTGTTGTTATTGGAACATCGGCAACAACACTGGGAGTCCATGCCAGTGTGGACATTGGAACACCTTCAGCAACACAGGTAGTCCATGCCAGTGTGGACATTGGAACTTCGGCATCAACACTGGGACGGCAACACTGGGAGTCCATGCCAGTGTGGACATTGGAACATCGGCATCAACACTGGGATGGCAACACTGGGAGTCCATGTCAGTGTGGACATTGGAACACCTTCACAAACACTGGGAGTCCATGCCAGTGTGGACATTGGAACACCTTCAGCAACACTGGGAGTCCATGCCAGTGTGGACATTGGAACACCTTCAGCAACACCGGTAGTCCATGCCAGTGTGGACATTGGAACTTCGGCATCAACACTGGGTGTCCATGCCAGAGTGGACATTGGAACATTGGCATCAACACTGGGAGGGCAACACTGGAAGTCCATGCCAGAGTGGACATTGGAACATCGCCATCAACACTGGGATGGCAACACTGGGAGTCCATGTCAGTGTGGACATTGGAACACCTTCAGCAACACTGGGAGTCCATGCCAGTGCGGACATCGGATCACCTTCAGCCTTCAGGTCACAGGTCATGTTATGCAATTTCTCTTGAAATTTAGGTTACTATCTCACCAGTACAAGTAGATTTTCTCTTGTCTCAGGTTATAGTTGGAAAATCAGAATTAAAATAAAACCTTAAAATCCTATAATTTGTTTTCAGTCTTTTTCTGAGAGCCAAAAATACAAAGGAGACTTAATCCTTACACCTCTATGAATGTATAATGGACTGTCCTTTCTTTGAATTTGGACCAGTTCATTTATAGTACAAAGGGTTGTTTTGATCAAATGACTGATGAGCACACAGACAGTATAAACCCTGATCAGCCTGCAAAATGTCGTGACAGTCATTTTGGTGAAGGTTCCAAATATCACTTATGTTTTTTTGAGAAGTAGTCACCGCAAAATCGCATTTTTAAAATATATATATAACTAGCCATTGCGGCCATCTTGAATTTCCGACCGACCTGAATTTTTGCTAGGATCAACTAGACATCAAGAGCAATATTCCTGTGAAGTTTCATGAAAATCCGTCAAGTAGTTTCAGAGGAGGTCGCCAGAATTTTTTCCTATATAACTATATGTAAACAAAGATGGCCGCTGGCGGCCATGTTTGAAATCGAATCGAAATGAATCTTGGTAAGGACCAAGTACATGTTGCACCAGTCATTTTGGTAAGGGTTCCAATTCAATGTCACTTACGTTTTTTGAGACGTCCCCACAAAGTCTCATTTTTAAAACCTATTTTTAGCTGTGGTGGCCATCTTGAATTTCCTACCAACCTAAATATTTGCTAGGATCAACTAGATATCAAGAGCAACATTCTTGTTAAGATTCATGAAATTCCATCAAGTAGTTTCAAAGGAGTAGTCGCCACAAGTTTTTCCTATATAACTCTGTGTAACAAAGATGGCCACTGGCGGCCATGTTTGACATCCAATCAAAAGGAACTTTGGTTAGGACCAACTACATGTCATGCCAGTCATTTTTGGTGAAGTTTCCAAATCAATATCACTTATGCTTTTTGAGAAGTAGTCGCCACAAAATCACAATTTTTAAATATATTTTTAGGTGTGACGGCCATCTTGAATTTCTGGCCAACCTGATTTTTGCTAGGATCAACTAGACTTCAAGAGCAACATTCCTGCGAAGATTCATGAAAATCCATCAAGTAGTTTCAGAGGAGTAGTCCCCACAAAAAAAAGTTTACAGACGGACGACGCACCACGGCATAAGCTCTGCTGATCTATGATCGGTCGAACCAAAAACTAGAACTATCACTGAAGGTGATAAATACCCCCGCAAACAATCTTTTAGTAAGATTAAGGGCAATAACTCTGCATGGCATTGACTGAGCCACACCAAAAGTGTGTCACGTACATGTACATTTCATGTTTATCATGTATACAAAGTTTCAATTCACAAAGTTATAATTCAATATCTTCACAACTGTAAAAGTAGTTCACTCCACAAGATTGGATATATTCAAGAGCAATAACTCTGCATGGAATTGACAGTGCCGAACCAAAATTGTGTCACGCACATCTTCACTTCATTTTAATCATGTATACAAAGTTTTAATTCAATATCTTGAAAAATGTAGAAGAAGTTTGCTCTTCTCTTCATGGAATTGAGCAAGCCACACCACAATTGTGTCACGCACATCTACACGTCATGTGGAACATGTATACAAAGTTTCAATTCAATATCTTGAAAACTATAGAAGTTCGCTCCAAAAGATTGCATATGCTGATTACAGCAATTTTGACTAAGTGCAAGGGCAATAACTCGGCATGGAATTAAGCGAGCCATACCAAAATTGTGTCACGCACATCTACACTTCATGTTGATCATGTACAGTAAGTTTCAGTTCAATATCTTGAAAACTGTAAAAGTAGTTTGCTGCACAAGATTGCATATGCTGACTACAGCAATTTTGACTAAGTCCAAGGGCAATAACTCTGCATGGAATTGAGCAAGCCAAACCAAAATTGTGTCGCGCACATATACACTTCATGTTGATCATGTAAACAAAGTTTCAATCAATATCTTGAAAACTGTAAAAGTAGTTTGCTCCACAAGATTGCATATGCTGAATACAGCAATTTTGACTAAGTGCAAGGGCAATAACTCTGCATGGAACTGAGCGAGCCACACAAAAATTGTCACGCACATGAACTTCATGTTGATCATGTATGCAAAGTTTCAATTCCATATCTTGAAAACAGTAGAAGTAGTATCTCCACAAGATTCAACAGACCGACCGATAGACCATTTTGACAAAATGCAAGGGCAATAACTCTGCATGGAATCTGTAAGCAACATCAAAATTGTGTCACGCACATCTACAGTTCATGTTGATCAAGTATGCAAAGTTTCAATTCAGTATCTTGAAAACGGTAGTAGTACTTTGCTCCACAAGATTCAACTGACCGACCGACAGACCACCCGCAGCCATGACTCCTATTTACCCAATTTCAAACTTTGTTTGCAGGGGTATAAAAATAGGAATCAGAATTACGGGCCTTTATCAGATGTGTTTGTTTGGTGTTTAACGTAATTTTTCTGTCAGCATATTTTAGGCTGTCTGACGGTCGTTTTTTTGTGTTGGAAGTAGAGAACCCACTTATTCCTGGGTAGAACCAGTACTGTATACCTCTCCCCATCCAGAAGAATTAACACTTTCTCACAAGCTGGGGCTCCAAGTGGGATTCGAACCCGTAGTGGTCGATTTTCAAGGAATTTTTCACACAGCCTGAGCTTTTTAATGGAATTCACATGTAATAAAACAGCAAAAATAGTTTGGAAAATATGTATGAAATTTAATGACATTAATTCAATACATGTATATCACAGTTTTACAAAATATTGCATTTTAATAAAAAATATGTTACTAAATATTTTAAAGAGGCCAGAGAGACCCAGACATGGGCCCTGAGAATGTTCTACTGGATAACATGGCTCTTACAGCAATAGCGGGAGTGGTTGACAAACTTGTCCCAGAAATAATTGACATACTATTCGTATCAAACTTGGTGCAAATCCAAAACCATTTACTGAAGGTTAATGTGTAAACAAGAATGAGACGATGATGTACAAGGACAATGTGCCATCGTATTATACTGAAAGGAAAAAGAAACGCAGGGTGCGTATTTCCACTATATATTGCATATACTGCACACTTAATTCCATATATATTCCAAGGAAATCCCAAGATGTTTTGTAAAAAAAAAAAGTGCAGTTAGAGAAAGGACACAACTGTGATGTTGTAGACATTTTAATCACAGTACACGTAACAAGAAATTCATAAATGCTGAAGTTCCTCTTTGAAAAATTGAGCCAGTTCAGTACTGTATTTAATGTTAAGTGATTGCAACATTTAAAGCCTAAGTTTGCTCACCTGCTTGAGCCAAATGCGCATTTTGACGATAATGAAACTTTAACCGGGTAACCATTGATGTGTTCAGTGCTGTTTAAACCTTCTTTCTAAAAGGACAGGCCTAATGTCGCCCTGTACCATTCGATTAGCAGTAGCATATTAAACACAATATATAGCGGAAATACGCACCCTGCGTTTCTTTTTCCTTTCAGTATAGTTTGTCTGGCCTTCGACCATAACAGCTAAAAATGAACTGGAAATACACATGCCAGCTGGGCATGTAAACTGAATTGAGGTTTTAAGGTGCACCAACACATGAAAGGTTATATGGCGCCTAACAGAAATGAACATGCCAGGCTCATCCTCCATGTACAAAGAGATAAAATATGGAGAATGGGCCTAGAACCTTCTCACCTGCAGAACAGCAGAGTTGCTGCAAATTCTATTATAGACACTCCCATTTACGCTGGAGCCACGTTTATTGTTTTTCTGCCACTGCTCTAGTGATCTGAGCGAGATGGCACCTGAAACAATGCAGGGGTCATGATGAAGATCTTTTAATGGGAATGAAAAGAAATAATTTTTAATATTAAGCAAATACCATCCTAAAAATGTTTTTTATGTAACTGAACAAGCAAGAGTAATGCCATTCAAATTATCTTTTTTTTCATGAACTGTATGTATAAGAATAAAAGCGTAGAACACAAATTCATATAAAAAAGCACATTTGGCAAATGGTGTAACCACATATCTAAATAAAGCTGAAAATGAACACATATTAGGTCCAAGGGGAAAATGTGGATAAGCTCCTCACTGCCCTAAATATAACTGTCAAATTTCAAAAACATGTCAGGGGGTGTTTTACAATTTCAATATCGAGCGTTCAGTGCAAAACTATTGTATCTCCTTCTTTATTCATTTGTAGTTACAATAGTCTTGTGCTGACCCATCGATATGCAGATGGACAAACTGATAGAAAAGACCAGAGGGGATAAACCTAAAGTCTCTACTGGTAGGAGACAAAACGTAACCTTAACATCAATACAGGTACTAAAATTGTTATTTCTAAATGTTTTCATATTGTCCGAGTTATAGGTCATTGGACTGTCTTATTGGCCCACAAAATCACTCAATTAACAACATCTTAGTATTAAAGTCACTTAAGGCTTATGAATGTTTGAGACCAGACATGACTTAGATGGACGGAATGACAGACGGGTCAGAAGGATGAACATTCAGCAAAACTTTGGTCTCCTCCGGCAGAAATCCGGTATGAGAATAATAAAGTACATATGGAACAGTCACACAAGTAATACTTTGCTAGACAAGCTGACTTTTGCTCTATTACTAATGGTACATACGTGCTTCCACTTGAACATATATCGGCAAAAAAAGCAGAAACAAAAGTCAAACAGAAAATGTAACATTCATAGAACGCAGTCAACCAAACATACGCATTTATAACAAACAACAATAACATGGATAAATAACCATCTAAAATAAATAACCACCTAAAAGGAAAGCAGGTGACACCACAAACATAACAGGTTTGACAATGACTAGGGGCTATACACTATTATGACACCCACTCAGGGCAAGACCCTATAACCACACCATCAGTCATTACTTCTTGGTTTTATCTTTCCTGGAACTTTATTCTAGTTACTCCTCTCCTCTTCTACTTCTTTTTGTTTACCGAAAAATGTATTCGAATATTTTATTTTAATTATATTGCCATCTTGTTAACTGTTAATTACAATACTAATGGGAAGGGCCTTTATAAAGGGACAAACGGCAATTTTGATTTTTTCAAAAAGATACAGCGTCCCGTTAGTTTTCCAACATTAATATTAGTTATTAGAACAGTTCAAAGCGATTATATATTATATTGCAGCAATAATATATATTTAAAAATTTGGGAGAATAATGAAGAGTTGAAATCTCATTTTTTTGTTTAATTATATGCAAGTAGTTTTAAAGCAAAATTGATACAGGAATAATAAATCGAGGTGCTCATTAAATGCTCGATATAAACCTCAAGATTGCCCTGTGTCCCTTTAATGTTGGAAGAACTTGTGGTTGTGGTCCAACCCTTTTGCTTGTATATAGAAAAAAAGCAATAAAATAGTTTTAAAGTAAGTATAAAAGGGCTGACCACACAGGTATCACCTTGGCTCAGTTGCTAAAAGGTCGCTGGGGATTTCAACCAGGGTGCATAAACCTCACTACTACCTTGTTGTCACCTCAATTATATGGGACAGCGTAAGTTTTAAAGGAAATCCCAATATTAATTTGACACCTACAAAATCAATTTGTCATTTCTCTCTATATAAATTAATGACAAAATGAAACTGAACAGATGTCATTTTTGTAAATGTTTGTCTTGGACCGATCAGTGCAAATGGGCAAACAATTGTGTCCACAATATTTCTTTGTGTTGTTTCTCATCAAGGATAAAAGTGTGTCCTTTCTTGTTCACACTAATGACCTATGTCCCTTTTCGTACACAAGATTGGCATGTGTCTCTTTAAAGAACATGTCCCTTTAAGGAACAAAGGAATAAGGTTGGCATCACTACCAACATTTACATATATTTTTAACTCAAGGTAACCATCATAATTACATGCATTACATGCCATATCAAGTTTTACAAGTATCTGCATTAGTTCCATTGTGCAGATCTGAACTTGATGCTTGTTTCGCTGTGTCTGAACCATTGTCATAAGCACCATTGTGTAGGTCTATGTTTGACATTTGTTTCACTTTGTCTGTATCACTCTGTTTCACTGTGTCCGTTTCATCTTCATGAGAACTGGTTTTGAGATCCGTACTTGACTGACGAGCTACACTGACTCGGTTTAATTCTTGTACATGTTCACTCAGCAGATGAGAAAACTTTGCTTTGTCAATCTTTATTTGGAACTTGTCACCTAAAGTAAAGTAAAATTGATTAAGTGATAACAACCCAGAAGTGGATTGTTTGCAGTTTGCAGAAAAATTATATTACCTGATAGAAGTGACAACATAAAATTACACAAGGCGCCGCACATTTAACCAGATATAACCACAAGTAACATTTCCCAGATTTACTGCGCACTGTCAATACAACAAAATATCATTAAAATTTATGAAACTGTACAATCTGTACAATTTCAACACATGTAACGTTTTTATGACGGTCGATTTTATTTTTGTGGTGGAGGCAGACCACCCACTTTTCCTGGGTAGAACCAGTACTGTACACCTCCTGCCATCCGTAAGAACTGACACTTTCTCACAAGTTGAGCTCCCAGTGGGATTCGAACCCCCAGCGCAGTGGTGAGAGGCGAGAAGGTTTACAATGCAACATCGTTAACCCCTCGTCCATGGAGACTAAGCTGTACAATTGTTATGCATAAAGTATATCTGTAGTTTGTTTCAATTTCACTTTTAGGCATATTACAACTGACCTGAACAGCACTAAAGGCTGATGATGCTTTGAATGTAATTTGGAACAGAGTTTATGGAAGTCTGACTTGGGAAAGTATGCAATCAAATGAACAGAATATCAAAACATTTCGCATCACTAACACTCCTACAATGGGCAGTCATAAAGTTCTGAGACTGCCATAAACAGAATAGTTTACATCATAGCGCTTTTAGTTTTCTGTAAATGTATTTTCAACCTCTTCTGAAAGTTTCCTTTGAGATTCAGTCTTTTTGGATTTCCCATGCATCGTAAAGATGTTGCTCAGCCCATGTTCGGTATCACGGAGCACTGTATGTTTCACTTTCAATAGTTGTTTATTGTTTTCATATTTGGCGTCAAATATTCGTGAAAATTGGTCTGACGTCATTTCAATGTCAGAGGAAAGCACAGTCACAAGTATGACGTATTTTGACAACTTTTAAATGCGCTTTTAAAGAACACGTGCAATTTTTTGTTGAAGTAAAAAAATGCTTGAACGGACGGAGCACTGGACTGTTGTAAAATGTTGTGCAAAGGATGCTATGATGTCTACGGTCTACGTATACTTGGAAAATGATATCAAACGGTAAACAACCCATGAAATGTTCCAGGGCACTGTAATTTAGATGGCACCTATGATTTACGGAAGGTCGCAAATCGACAGATGATGATAAGCACACTGGAAGCCCAAAACATGGACCGATCATGACATGTCGTGAGGGACTAAAGAAAGAGTGTCTCGGAAATCGCTAGTGAAGCCGGAACAAGTCGTGGAACTTCCCATGCCATCATCAGCTCAGACATAACATGAGTAAAGTTAATCCTCGCTGGATCCTAAGGCTTCACAGTGAACCGATAAAGAGATAGGAGTGCAATTAACAATTTTAACGTCGTAGAGACATCAAGAACATTGTCAAAGTGCTCTGTAGTATGCAACATGTATGTTTACAAATTATTAAATATTTTGTTCAATTCCAGGAATAACTGAATGAAATTTTCACAGGTTGTCACAAATACGTTGATCTTTTCCTAATCAATTTTGTTTTATTGTGAGCGCAAACTATAAAGTTATAGAATCAGTCTCAAAACTTTCTGACTGCCCCTCGTACATAGGCAATTTTGCCATAATTTTGCCATATATACTCCGTACATTTGAAAACCCAACACTTGGTCTTTTTTGAATTTCTAGAGTGGAATTGAAGTCCTCGTGCAAAACGTGTTTAACTGAAATCTTATGCAACTGTTTATCGCCATATGTTTACCTTTTGGACAAAGAGACTTGTGTACTAACATAAAATACAATCTTGATATGAACAAAAAAACAGCGGACTAAAAATAATCGAAAATCAAAAGTTTTGAGTTTTTAATGTACTAAGTATATAATTAACATATGATTGCATTTCCATCTGAGAGTATCATATGATTCTTATATGATACTTAATATATAAAATGAGCCACATATGGTTCCCATATAAAACATATCATACGATATTTATATAACAGGAGTTCCATATAATTTCTATATGTCAGAGAATAAATTCATAAAGCTACAATTTTAAAAAGCATAGATGTTCGCACATATGATTCTCATGAAAAAAAAAATTGTATGTACTTATATGTGGCAAAATTGGTAGTATACCAAATTTTAAAACAGTTTACTGAAGTTATCATGTTCACAAACTAAAATTCCTTTTAAATATGAACATATTCAAGAGAATAAATTCTTAACACATAAAATTGATGTTGTTCATTTTCAAACTCACTCAATATTTTGTAAAGGTATTCAAACGAACCTTCAAATCAAATCTGGCCAAACAAAAAGCCCATTTAGTTACTAAAGCTGTTCACAAGCCAAAATTTTAATATTTTTCAAAAAAACAATTGCAGCAAAACTTCAATATATGTTGTTCATTGTTAAACTTGACTGAGGTTTCTTTGAAACAAAAATTCATGTTAAATTTGAATATCTTTCAATAAGCAATGGCAATATTTTAGACAAGTACCCATTAATATTGTTCATTGTTGAAATCGTCCAAGATCTAATGGAAACAAAACTCTTTACTTCAATTTCATGAAAATCGGAAAACATTTATTAAAGTTATCGTTTGCACAAGAATAAGCTAAAGGATAGACTGACTGACAACACAGACAATGCACCATCGCGTCAGCTTTGGTCTTTGACCAGTAGAGCTAAATATGGAAACAAGTACTAAATTAATTAGATTATATGCCAAAATAATTATGTTTGCAAATATTCTTTAATTTATCTCAAATAATTATTTAATTATGTTTTGACAAAACTGTTCGCAGTTATTACTCTGAAGAAGAAATGCTGCCACACTTATTAAGTATAATTTTAAAATATTCAAATTATGCAGAAAAACTAGCATAATGCCTCAAAATATCGATAAATTTATATTACCGGTACTGTTTTCGTTTAAAATAAGTTTGAGAGTAGATACACACTAACCATCCCACTTCCACTGTTGTAGTATTGAACAGAAACCATTCCCGTTGCCATTATGATTTTTCAGGGCAGCCTTGATGAGGTTATTGAGTACAGCTTCATCGTCATCTACTGCAGTGTATCACAGAAACACGTGAAAACAGTAAACATGCATTTATTACACTTTCTTTTATATATATATGTGTGCAAGTTAGTGAGAATAAAAGTAAAAGTGTGATAGACAGGACAGTTTGAGACTGAGGTGATTGTGTTAATTTACAGAGGAGTGGATAGTAAAAGCAGGGTAAAAACACTGTTCATCTTTGGCACAACATGATTGACAAAACTCACTGCCACCTTGCAATGATTCAAGGTTGGCACCATGACTATATTTGCTGGCAGTTTATTCCATTGGACAACTTTTGATGGGGAAAAATTAATATTTGTGAAAAAACTACAATTATCACTGAAAGTGATTAATACCCCCCACAATACCGCCTTGTCACATAAACATGGCAACCACAAGAAAACAATGGTCTAGTTTAAACATATTTATTTCCAATAAATGTACATGGAAATGGGGTCGGGCCACAAGTTATTACAACATTAGAAATACGGCCGTCCCGCTACAAAATATTCATACAATTTAGACAATGGCAAACAAATTATTTAAACTACAAAATATGAAAATAAACTACAAAATATGAAATAAACAGGAAAAAAAAAAAAATGAGAGAGAGAGAGGGGAGAGGAGAGTTTTAAATATTGTTAGTGATCAGGGAAGAAGACTAACACAAATTTGCGTGTTACACCTTTCAAGTCAAAGATGTATAAGTGTAATAAAAAGAGACATGGTCATGAAGAGGATGCATTATAAATTGTTTAAATTTAATACAAACCCAAATTAGCAGGTTCCTCAGAGTTGACTATAGCATTTTTTTGACAAATTCTAAGTTGAAAAGGGGCCATAACTCCGTCAAAAATTGGTGTTTTGTAACCAAAGTCGAACTTGACCTGTATTTTATTGTCTTAAACCCGTGTACCAAAAATTATATGAATCCGTCAACCCTTTCATGAGTAATCGTCCGGACACCGTTTTTTGGGCAAATTCTAAGTTGAAAAGGGGCCATAACTCCGTCAAAAATTGGTGGTTTTTAACCTAAGTCGAACTTGACTTGTATTTTATGGTGTTATACCCATGTACCAAATATTATTTAAATCCATCAACCCTTTCACGAGTTATCATCCGGACACCGTAAATACCGTTTTTTTTAGCAAATTCTAAGTTGAAAAGGGGCCATAACTCCATCAAATATTGGTGGTTTGTAACCAAAGTCGAACTTGACCTGTATTTTATGGTCTTTAACCCGTGTACCAAATATTATTTAAATCCGTCGACCCTTTCATGAGTTATCGTCCGGACACCGTTTTTTGGGCAAATTCTAAGTTGAAAAGGGGCCATAACTCCATCAAAAATTGGTGGTTTGTAACCAAAGTCGAACTCAACTTGTATTTTATGGTGTTATACCCGTGTACCAAATATTATTTAAATCCATCAACTCTTTCATGAGTTATCGTCCGGACACCGTAAAGACCGTTTTTTGAGCAAATTCTAAGTTGAAAAGGGGCCATAACTCCATCAAAAATTGGTGGTTTGTAACCAAAGTCGAACTTGACCTGTATTTTATGGTCTTAAACATGTGTACCAAAAATTATTTAAATCCGTCGAACCTTTCATGAGTTATCGTCCGGACACCGTTTTTTGGGCAAATTCTAAGTTGAAAAGGGGCCATAACTCCATCAAAAATTGGTGGTTTGTAACCAAAGTCGAACTCAACTTGTATTTTATGGTGTTATACCCGTGTACCAAATATTATTTAAATCCATCAACTCTTTCATGAGTTATCGTCCGGACACCGTAAAAACCAACAGACCGACCGACGCACTGACCGACGCACTGACCGACGGACCGACAAGCTCACTCCTATATACCCCTCCAAACTTCGTTTGAGTGGGTATAATTACATTTGTATGTATCTGTGTTAGGGAGAGGGGATGGCTATGGCAAGTTGTTCGTAGGGGCTGCTGAAAGTATGTGGGCATTGAGACTGCTACTTTTAAGGTAAAAAGGAAAGAGAAGTTTCAGAGAGTACTGAGCCAGGAATGTCAATGACCAAATGTGCCGGGATTTATTCTCTGCTATTGGACAGGTGACTCACAATTTACCATGGGTGGGACAAACCTACAGTGTTTTGGGACTAAGATCACAAAGGGTCAAACTGCACTATTTACAGAACTATGCAATGAAATAGGGTTTTATTTCTCATTAGCACATCATATTAGGTTAGAAAGGTTATATAGGGACAGTAACCTCAGAGAGAGATGAGGTAAATGATGAAGCTTCCCATCAGACATGCCTCCGCTAGGGAGCAAACCTATGTGTGGCAGAGGTCTCTAGGTCCAAAGCTTTATCTACTAAGCTACCAATTGAAATCTCTTTTTTTTATTTCAAAGTCAAAATTATACATGATTAATAAATCAAGATGCTAATCTTAATTCTTGATATAAAACTTCAGATTGCCGTGTGTCCCTTTAAGCGAGAGCAAACATTGCTAGCACTACCCTTTATATGCTGAACGTCAAGCAAGAACGCTACTAGTATGGTCACTATCATTTTTATGATGTCTCTGGTGTAACCCTGCCGGGATCGAATCCATGACCTGCATGTAGGCAAATGCTCTTTCACTAAGCAACCGCTGCAGTAAGACGACACTTATCCTTGGCTTCACAGAGGTCTTATCCCAGTTTGTTTATCCCTGCTACAGTCATATGTTCAGTCGATTTATTATTGGTACATACCTTTGGGTGGCAGTATACAGTAGGCAATGATGTTGCGTAATGACTTCAAGGTCACCTCACACGTGGTTACCTTGGCAACAGGTTCTGGAGGACTGGTATTACTGTTCTGTCTGTAAAAACAATGAGGGTTGTTCAAGAAGTAACAACTTACATGTACACCTCCTTTTTTTTTTGCCTTGTTAAGTTTTACAATACAAGCATGGGCCAGCAACACATATATTTAGAACGGTGACACCTTTTAGGGCAATTCCATCAAAACATACCAGGAACCCCAGGAAGGCAATAATAAACATCTATGGTTAAACCCTATTTTTCATAAGCTGTTTTTTTAAACTTAATTTTATATCTATGGGTGGGTGTTTGATTTCAAAGGTGCCTTCCTGGGGTCCCATATATGTTTTAATGGCATTAACCCAAACATACCTTTTCAAATTTACCCACACTCCCTGAATATTCATCTGCAGATACAAAGTTCATTGACACTCATCCATTTTGACTGAGAGTGCTAAATGAAGTCAGAGCGCTGTCAAGTCAATACCATGGTTTAAATTACTAATCATGCAGCATTTAATTTTGATAAAGACATATGAGCCACAACACACGAAAACGTCCCTTCGGACGTTTAGACGATGACGTCATAAAAGTAACAATTGATGACGTCGGCCGGTAATCAATTAATTACTAATCACATTTCTCGACACTTCCGTGTTTTACCTAATTATTATATCATAGGGAATATGTTTCTTAATATAAATAGTTGATGCTATAGAAAATAGTAATTGTTTATGTTGTTATTTAATCAACGGCGTCATCCAATACGCCGACGTTAACGTCAAAATTAATGATGAGTACAAACTTTACTTTTTCAAATTGAGATAAAATAATTTTTAATTAAGATATCAACATAAAATAAACAGATTTTTAAAGAGAAAATCACCGTGTTTCATAAACATCAAAAAATATGAAATGTCAGCATTTTGTCTGAAGGGTCATTTTCGCGTGTTTCGGCTCATATGTTTTTCGTGAAATGTAGTATGCTTGCTGTAATCTATTAGCTAAAACAACTGTGATCTTGATGACTTACAACTAATGACTCTCAACACAACAGATGCTTGACCAATCCCATTGTACACATGTATACAAAGTTTTTATAAAGATTGGTCAAGTGGAACTTAAATTTTTAACACAACTTGGATGTAAGTTTAACGCATATCAGGGTCATGTTTGAGTTAATTGTGACCTTGACCTGTGACCCACTGATTCCCCATTCAATAGTAGTTGGACCAATCCCAATACAAACATATTTACACAGTTGTAGGAAGATCGGTCCAGCAGAGCTTCATAACAACTTAGCCATAAAGTATGGACGTTAACACAAAGATAAAGGAACAACAAAAGCTTATTGTTAACAAAGTTAAGCTGAGAAGGTCAAATAATGCATCAAAAGTTGCAGCTTATACACTACCTGTATTTCCTCTTCCTGAGGATGGGGTTGTAAGATTCATCGAGCGGTTTCAGGGTAAGTTGGCAGTCTGGCATACGGAGTACGGTCAGCTGCTGTGAGTGCGCCAGGTTGATGTCTTCTAAACTTTGCTGAAATAAATATCTGGCTCATAAATAGGAACCTTCATCATTAAGTTTATCCTCCTACCATATAAAGTCTACCATATAAAGCCTACCATATAAAGTCTACCATATAAAGTCACCTTTCGAACATGTTTTATAGCTTCACACCAAAAAAATGTGATGAAAATGGTAGTTTAAATATTAATAACTAACTCTGAACACAAAAATAACTAACTGTGATGTTGAGTTACGACGTCAAGAAAGTGTTGATGACGTCAAAAAAGTGTTGATGACGTCATCACGTTCAATAATTTGAATAATTTAGGTTAAAATTATACATAAACTGATTTAAAATATAATAAATAGATTATTTAACTGCTGGGTTCGCTTATAGGGAAATCCTTCACTCGATGGTAGTCGTGTTTTCACTCATTCGCATACGCTCGTTCGTGAAAAAACAACACGTCTCCCATCTTGTGATGAATTTCCCTATAATCGATCCCAGCGGTTAATCTCTATATATTTTTGCGACTAGTGTTTATAATTGGCGATTATGAATATTCTTTCACTGAGAAATCACCATCTTTCACCGATAAAAATGTAATAAAAAGTATTTTGAGATGTTTGTTAACAACAAGTCTAAATTACCTTCCAACAATACCTAAGTTCTTAACTGCCTGCAGGATTCTAACCGAATAGGTTAACAAATATATGACAAATTGTCTTCATCATGACCACACCCCTGCATTGTTTCAGGTGCCATCTCGCTCATATCACTAGAGCAGTGGCAGAAAAACAATAACATGGCTCCAGCGTAAATGGAGTATCTACAATAGAACTTGCAGGAACTCTGCAGTTCAGGGTGAGAAGGTTCTAGGCCCGTTCTCCATATTTTATCTCGATGTACATGGAGAATGAGCCTGGCATGTTCATTCCTGTTAGGTGCCATATAACCTTTCATGTGTTGGTACACCTTAAAACCCCAATTCATTTCAATTCTAAAGAAAGGAAGATCTGTATTGAACCGAATTGTTATTTAATGGCTCATCAACACACTGTTCAGGATATTTAAAGCTCTGCTGCCCCGAGAAAAGTGAAGGATACATAAGAATCTGGGAACTCGGTCCTATGTTTATTATCAAATAGATTCCTATGTTTTTTTTCACCTGCTCGGAGGATCAACTCCATACAAACGACCAGCTAGTTTATGTCTCCATCCAACAGATGAGGCTGGAGAAGTCTCTGTATGCCTAAGGACACCAACAGACGAGGCTAGTGGAAGTCTCTGTATACCTAAGGATACCAACAGACGAGGCTAGTGGAAGTCTCTGTATACCTAAGGACGCCAACAGACGAGGCTAGGGAGTCTCTGTATACCTAAGGATACCAACAGACGAGGCTAGGGATAGTCCTCTGTATACCTAAGGATACCAACAGACGAGGCTAGGGAAAGTCTCTGTATACCTAAGGATGCCAACAGACGAGGCTAGGGAAAGTCTCTGTATACCTAAGGATGCCAACAGATGAGGCTAGGGAAAGTCTCTGTATACTAAGGATACCAACAGACGAGGCTAGTGGAAGTCTCTGTATACCTAAGGATGCCAACAGACGAGGCTAAAAGAAGTCTCTGTATACCTAAGGACGCCAACAGACGAGGCTAGGGTAAGTCTCTGTATACCTAAGGACGCCAACAGACGAGGCTAGAGGAAGTCTCTGTATACCTAAGGACACCAACAGACGAGGCTAGGAAAAGTCTCTGTATACCTAAGGACGCCAACAGACGAGGCTAGGGGAAGTCTCTGTATACCTAAGGACACCAACAGACGATGCTAGGAGAAATCTATGTATACCTAAGGACACAAACAGACGAGGCCAGGGAAGTCTCTGTATACCTAAGGAAGAGGCTATGGGAAGTCTCTGTAAACTAAGGACGAGGCCAGGGTAAGTCTCTGTATACCTAAGGAAGAGGCTATGGGAAGTCTCTGTAAACCTAAGGATGAGCCAGGGGAAGTCTCTGTATACCTAAGGCAGGGCCTTCCCCAGGAATTTTTTAAGGAGTAGGGGCAAAAGTGCGGACGACTCAATGGGGGAAGGGCGCGGGAAGGGGGTGTCCCCTTTTTTTTTTGACCGATGAAAATAAGACATTTGGCATATATCTGGCATCATATGAAATGAAATAAAAATGCACTAAAAGTTTCATTTTAATGTGATTTTATTTATTTATTTCACCAATTTATCAATAAAAAAAGCACCATTTTATCATTTATATCAAAGTTTAAAAAATTCAACTTTAGGTTACAGTTCTTAACACATTTATGTTCATTTAGCACCACCAGCTCAATTATTTCACCTATTTATCAATAAAAAAACAAAACATTCTATCAGTTACATCAAAGTTTAAAAAAGTTACAGTTCTTAGCACATTTATGTTCATTTAGCAATAGCTCATAGTGAAGAGCGTCGAATCTTCTCTCCGTGCCAAACCTCCACTGTTTCCAAGAAATCAAACTTGCTGATGGAGTAAGCTGCGATCCTGTAATTTCTAATTACAATCAATTAAAAATTGTCTGAGTTTCTGTCACTCATTCAAATTATCCGCCATAATGAATCATCCAACACGGCAAACAAATCTCAAATTCAAGATATTGTTAATCAACTTTTATTTTATATCCTTAACTTTCTATTCACTAGGCCTATTAAGTAATTACCACCAGTATAAATCCAATTATAGAAGCAAGGGTGCAAACAACACGCGTCGTCTGTTTGTGTATTCACTTGCAAAAAGTGCCTGCAGCAAGTACACAGTAAACCAGTGAAGTCCAGTTTGGCAGCTACTGACCTAATTATTGATCGATATTACCTGAGGCGCAGTAACTTAGACTGTGTAAATGGGGGAAATCTTTGATATTTTAAGGCGTCGCGCTATTGGATTTACGATCTCGGCATGAACAAGGGATCGCGGCATGTCTGTTTCAGAAGTTAAGGGATCGCGGTGCCGCTACGCAATAAATGGCTGGGGAAGGCCCTGTAAGGATACCAACAGACGAGGCTAGGGAAAGTCTCTGTATACCTAAGGATGCCAACAGACGAGGCTAGGGAAAGTCTCTGTATACCTAAGGATGCCAACAGACGAGGCTAGGGAAAGTCTCTGTATACCTAAGGATACCAACAGACGAGGCTAGTGGAAGTCTCTGTATACCTAAGGATGCCAACAGACGAGGCTAAAAGAAGTCTCTGTATACCTAAGGACGCCAACAGATGAGGCTAGGGTAAGTCTCTGTATACCTAAGGACGCCAACAGACGAGGCTAGAGGAAGTCTCGGTATACCTAAGGACACCAACAGATGAGGCTAGGAGAAGTCTCTGTATACCTAAGGACGCCAACAGACGAGGCTAGGGGAAGTCTCTGTATACCTAAGGACACCAACAGACGAGGCTAGGGGAAGTCTTTGTATACATAAGGACGCCAACGAACGATGCTAGGAGAAATCTATGTATACCTAAGGACACCAACAGACAAGGCTAGGGGAAGTCTCTGTATACCTAAGGATACCAACAGACGAGGCCAGGGGAAGTCTCTGTATACCTAAGGAAGAGGCTATGGGAAGTCTCTGTAAACCTAAGGACGAGGCCAGGGTAAGTCTCTGTATACCTAAGGAAGAGGCTATGGGAAGTCTCTGTAAACATAAGGACGAGGCCAGGGGAAGTCTCTGTATACCTAAGGACGAGGCCAGGGGAAGTCTCTGTATACCTAAGAACGAGGCCAGAGAAAGTCTCTGTATACCTAAGGACGAGGCTAGGGAAAGTCTGTATACATAAGGACGAGGCCAGGGGAAGTCTCTGTATACCTAAGGACGAGGCCAGGGGAAGTCTCTGTATACCTAAGGACGAGGTCCGGGAAAGTCACTGTATACCTAAGGACGAGGCTAGGGGATGTCTGTATACCTAAGGACGAGGCCAGGGGAAGTCTCTGTATACCTAAGGACGAGGCCAGGGAGAGTCTCTGTCTACTTAAGGACTAGGCCAGGGGAAGTCTCTGTATACTTAAGGACACACCCCAGTGGTGCCAGTGAGGCTTGAGTCAGTGATCTCTGCATTCAGAGTTAAACATGCTAACACACAGCCACCACGGCAACGAAAACATGACCTACAATCTACAATCAATCTACAATCAATCTACAATCAATCTACAATCTACAATCTTCAATCTACAATCAATCTGCAATCAATCTACAATCTGCAATCTACAATCACTCTACAATCTGCTTACTTTATCAGCTATGACAGCTGGTGACTTCAACTGTGTGTCAGGTGCATCCTCTAGCCAGGGACACTGTATAAGGTCATCTATACTCAGCCTGTATGAGGGGTCCACGTGTAATAAACTGTAATGTAGCATATATAAGGTCATCTATATACAGTCTGTATGAGGGGTCCACATGAAGTAAACTGTAATGTAGCATGTATGGCCATATTGCATTTCTTGCACGTATTTACCAAGCTTTCTGAGGGATGGAAAAGTGGTAATTCCTAGTGGGAAATATTTCACACTAGGCGGATGTTTTGGAACTTCTTTTTACTTTTTTTTTTTTACTATTTAAGAACTAATTGGCACTTAAAGCTGCGTATATTAGTGACGTCAGAAACCAGGAGAAAATGAGTTCTGTCCATCGATGATATACCTTGTATTCCATGATTCCCAATGATTGATAACAATCTGGTACAGATTATAAGTCCTCAACAATTATTTGTATATCATAACAATCTAGAGATTTAGGTTGTTTGTTCCCCAGTTTGTAAAACTCCTATTCACTTACTGGCATACTTCAATGTCAATAATGACACATTTTGATTCATACGCAAAGGATATGTGACGGTAAAAAAATTTTGTGATAGAGGCATCCCACCCCATTTTTGTCCTGGGTAGAACCAGTACTGTATACCTCCCGCCATCCGTAAGAATCGACACTTTCTCAGTTAACAAGTCGAGCTCCAAGTGGGATTCAAACCCATATCAGTGAGGCGAGAATATTTTAGACGCAGCATCTTTACTATCACGGCCATGGAGGCACTTCACTATTACATGTAAAGTCAGAAGACCAAAAATGGTCACTTAATATAGGTGCTGTCTTATTACAGGTTCTAACTTTCGTTTGACTTCTTATGAACGTTTAG
Source organism: Cyrtodaria siliqua (assembly GCA_037043455.1). Classification (NCBI taxonomy): domain Eukaryota; kingdom Metazoa; phylum Mollusca; class Bivalvia; order Adapedonta; family Hiatellidae; genus Cyrtodaria; species Cyrtodaria siliqua. Next base: position 62,914 of record JAWPHD010011652.1, read on the forward strand.
TTCAATATTTACATGTATATACTCGTACTGTAAGTGAGTGTAAACGTTGATTTTGTGAAGACTGATAATTAACGATGAATGGCCACCCTTTTTGTAGTATTATCAATTAACAAATTTAACTCTTAAACAGCATATGAACATTTCTTGATAGTCTCGGAGAGAAACATATATTAAAAAACGCTACTAAGTTGTATGTAAAAATAAGTATTATTTGTATGACGTAGATACTACTTTTACCTCTGTGTGACTGCACGGGGAAATGAGGTAAATCTGAATTGTATAGCTGCACAACTATTGCCAGATAATTGATCAATACATTTACCTGTGGATTAATTTACATGTTCAAAGTTTTCTACGTGACAAATAAAATCTTATTCTCGCTTTTTACAGATATTGCAATGTGTGAATTGTTAATATCTATTGTTGTGTATTGATTTCAATTAAAATAAACATAATCATGTTCATGATACAAAACATGGCCAGAGAACTTTAATTGTACTAGCATGAATATAAAATAAATATTAAAGCTAAATATTATGAAGTAAACTATATATCAAGTGGTGGTCGCATATTGATCATAAAACAATACTTTGGTATGAAATTATGCGATTGTCGACGTTAGACAGGTGGTAGCTTATTGCAGTATAAATTAATAGCGAATATCATCAGAAGGACCTCAAAGCGGTTGCTTACAACAGGTGGTCGTACGACCAGGTTTGACTGTATTAACGAATCAAATACTGTGATCAAATACCATGCACAAAAACTTTAATGCTATATCACACATTTGATTCCCTAGTCGGATTTGACTACTGGGATATCATAGTTTTTAGAAGTTATGTTACTTCATTATAGATAGGACACCTTTTTACGACATGTTTTGCTGACTCCGAGACACGACTCCATTCGTCTTCGGGAAAGTCAAACTCTCCAGACAGAATCTTCCTCCTCATCTCCATGGTAATTTGTCTGCTGGGGGTCTCGGAGTAAAAGGGGGGATAACCACACAACATTATATACAGGATTACCCCTAGACTCCACATGTCACAAGACTGAAATTAGAGGTACATCAATTAAGGATTCAATTCAAATTTTAATAAAGGTATTAATAACACTAGGGTAATTTATAGTAAGCGAGAAGCCCGAACATTTTCATAAGGGTATATCTGTTTTTGGCATTGTTGGTTGGCTGTATGGTACTTAATGGCATTTTCATATAGATGATGGTCGGTTATTTTGCAGTGGAGACAGGGCACCTACATTTTCCAAAGTAGAACCAGTACTGTATACCTCCCGCCATCTGTAAGTATTTTGACATTTTAACATGAAAATATTATAGTTAGCTTCTCAGAGGAGGTTTTCTAATAACTGGAGGAAATTATATCATTAGAAATAAAATTACAAACTGTCCTATGTTTAAAAAGCTCACTGCATCATTTCGTGAATGAAAATAAATGGGCCCTCCAAACAGGATCTTAACCTTAAAGAAGGGCTGTAGTCTAAATCAACTTAAATAGCCCAAATAAACATTGTCCTATAAACACATGCTAAAGCAGCCGACTCTATATTTGAATTGAATCACAATAATATTTCACAAAAGAACATTGAAACTTTTCCTATACAGAAAATCCACAAAAAATCAAGATTTGGGCCTTTTTGAAGTCTGTTGACAACCTGCTTTAAATTGTGATGCTTTGCATTTTCTGGTTTTGATGATAATACAGAGTAGAAGCCATCTGCTGCAGCACTGTTGATAAACACAGCCATGTGGGAAATGTTTACATTCTGTATTAGCAAGGGTCATACCATATAGGCTCCTCCCGGAAAATTCAAATTGTTTGACAGTTGGTTTAAATTACTTTTTGAAACTATACTTTGCAAATGATTGTTTAAAAAAATAATTACACCAATTGATTTAACATGTTTAAATGTGTATTTGTGCAACTTTCATAATTTATTTTACAGTAGTTTATTCAAAATTTTGAAAAAGAGACCTCTGATGTGAAACATGCATAATTTATATAGAAAACTGCCCCAGCGCCATCTTCTGGCTTTTATATGGCAGTTGGGGCTTTAACCCTTTAAATCACTTATTAACAGAACAATTGGTGATTTGTACGTACCTTATCATATGTGTAGGGTTTAGAAGTAGGTATCAAACCTCGTTTTAACCGTGACTGATGTCTGTGGGCTTCTAAAACCTTGAAAACAAATAACTTATTATTATTATTAAAATAGTTTATTAACTCTCATATCAATTTATTAATTCAATAGTTATCAAGTACAAAACAATCACATACCAGTCATCGCTACAGATCAAGAACTATAGCTCTATGACCATCATACTTCATTCATGCTTGTTAGAATGAGTAAACATCAGATAGCTCAGTATTGTTAAAGGGACACAGTGTTGTGCTACATTTTCTACATACGTTGAATTTTTCCAAATCATGCTTAATAATGTTTAAAAGTATAGGAGGTTTTTTTAATATGGCGTCGGCAGGTTAAAGATAATACATGAGGTTCCCGTTAAAGATAATACATGAGTTTCCACATAATATGGTGTGAAGGATGGCGTCTGTAGGTTAAAGATAATACATGAAGCGCCACATAAAGATAATATACGAGGCGCCACATAATATGGTGTGAAGGATGGAGTCTGTAGGTTAAAGATAATACATGAGGCGCTACATAATATGGTGTGAATGATGGCATCTGTAGGATAAGGTAATATATGAGGCACAACATAATATGGTGTGAAGGATGGCATCTTTAGGTTAAGATAATACATGAGGTCAGTCAGGCGCCATATAATATGGTGTGAAGGATGGCGTCTGTAGGTTAAAGATAATACCTGAGGTGCCACATAATATGGTGAAAGGATGGCGTATGTAGGTTCAAGATAATACATGAGGCGCTACATAATATGGTGTGACTGATGACATCTGTAGGTTAATGCATGAGGTCAGGCGCCACATATGGTGTGAAGGATGGCATCTGTAGGTTAAAGATAATACATGAGGTGCTTCATAATATGGTTTGAATGATGGCATCTGTAGGTTAAGATAATACGCGTGGTGCCACATAATATGGTGTGAAGGATGGCGTCTGTAGGTTACAGATAATACATGAAGTGCCACATAATATGGTGAAAGGATGGCGTATGTAGGTTAAAGATAATACATGAGGTGCTACATAATATGGTTTGAATGATGGCATCTGTAGGTTAAGATAATACGCGTGGTGCCACATAATATGGTGTGAAGTCTGGCGTCTGTAGGTTAAAGATAATACATGAAGTGCCACATAATATGGTGTGAAGGATGGCGACTGTAGGTTAAAGATAATACCTGAGGCGCCACATAATATGGTGTGAAGTATGGCGTCTGTAGGCTGCCATCGTCTATTTTGGCAAAACCAAAATCGGACAACTTTATCTCTGCAGCCTGGAAACAAACAATACATCAATGAAACATGTTCAAGAAAGACCAGAACCTACAGAGTAACATGAAAGAAGTAAATAAAGTAATAGATAATATTCTATTAAAACAGAACACACTAAATCAACAATCATGCACTGTCTTGATACACACACAATACAGACACACAAAAAAGATAGAATAATTTTGATTACCTAAATCTACTTACTGTCAAGGTCAGAGTTTATCACAGTGCAACTCATGTCAAAGTATACTATCTAGTGTATTTAGGTCCCAAGAGACAGCTAAATGTAAAACTTAACATAAAATTCCCGAGCTTGTTTGTAGTCGATTTCGGTTATTTGCATAGCCCATTTGTCAAGAAAATATATGCGATTAACCGGAGTATTCGAATAACCGAAACTGAACATTTTGTACATGTAGCGGTGTACGTTTCTACTTTCGTTTTACTGTTCTGTTAATACTTACATAGAAACTCCATAAAAGCGAGTTAATTCTATGTAAGATGTTTGATAGGATTATTATTGTGCATATCCATTTTGTATTTACTGTTATTTGATAGATTTTACGCAATATTTATGCGTATTTGTTTTCTTTCAACCTGCGTCGCTTTGCTTTTGTTTGTTGTGTGAATTACACAGCCATGATAATAACACAAAAGCTTATTTTATTTTTCATTTATTAAGTAACCTCTATGAGCTACTCAATGTCATATGCATCTCTACCGACACTAGCAAACTGAGAGCAGTAAATAATTAACAACACATTGCTTTACATTGCGTACAAACTTATTATTAAATCGTGTATGCTAATTGGTGAGCGATCGTCATGGCGTGGAAGCTTTACGGAAACCGCATAAAATGGCAAACTCTCTCGGCAAGCCAATTAGCACCTTTTGTCAATCAATTTGCCTCGGGCTTATCTCTGTGACCGCGTCAATCAATTAACAGTTGCAAAATACAGGTAAATTTGACTTTCAGTATGCAATTAGCCAGATATTCGTTATGCAGTTATCCGGAATGTGACAAAAACATATGCGATTATACGGGGTTTTTAACATGCAAAAGAATACGAATGGTTTTGTGTTTCAAACCTTTATGCAATTAACCGAAATATGCAATTAACCGATATGCAATTAAACGGAATCGACTGTATTAATCATATGCTCATATACAACATTAACCGTACTACGATTCAAACAAAAATAATCCAAAACCAAATGTACCAAATGAAAAATGTACTATGTAGTCAGTATATATGACTTGATTTAAAGTTGGTTGCTGTAATGCATGTACATGTAGTAATTCCACAGAAACAGCATAACACAACAAGAGCTGTCAGAGAACAGCGCAGCTCGACTATTCGATTTTTCAGACAATAATAAATTATATAGCTAGTATATACCATCACAAAAAAGGCTAAAACAATGTGGGGTGGAGTTGGGGGATGGGGCTGGTATAGAAACTTGGGCCGATATAAAATTATGTGTGAAATTTTATTATTTTTATCTGTTTTAATCCAAAATTTGTGGTCGAAAGGCAACTCAGGGAAGGAGCTGATATCTGGCAATTTTTATTGTGGCCTCATTTCATTTTTTTTATTGATATTTCATCTGTGTATCTAAATTTAAAAATCTGAATCTGAAAAAATCGAGTTTCGAGTGGGGGCGGGGAGAGGCAGGGGGTGTGGGGGAGAGGGGGCAACATATATGTGTAAGAAGCTATGTGTAAGAATTGACCAAAACAACACAGAAATATGGAAAAAAATAAATAACAAGAGGTCAATGACCTTGAAGCTCTACCGATTGATTTTGATTTCAGGAAGTAGTCGCTACAGACTTGTTTTTTGAAAATCTATTTTTAACCGTGGCGGCCATCTTGAATTTCCGGCCGACCTGAAATTTTGCTAGGATCAATTAGACATTAAGAGCAACATTCCTGTGAAGTTTCATGAAAATCCGTCAAGTAGTTTCAGAGGAGTAGTCGCTACAAGTTTTCATTATATAACTCTATGTAAACAAAGATGGCCACTGGTAGCCATGTTTAACGTCAAATCAAAACGATTTTCGACAAGGACCAACACCATGTCATACTGATCATTTTAGAAAAAGTCCCATATCAATATCTCTTATAGTTTTGAAGAAGTAGTCTCTACAAACTTATTTATTTTAAATCTATTTTTAGCTGTGGCGGCCATCTTGAATTTCCGGCCGACCTGAAATTTTTCTAGGATCAACTAGACATCAAGAGCAACATTCCTGTGAAGTTTCATGAACATCCGTCAAGTAGTTTCAGAGGAGTAGTCGCTACAAGTTTTTACTATATAACTCTATGTAACCAAAGATGGCCACTGGCAGCCATGTTTAACGTCGAATCAAAATAATTTTCCACAAGGATCAACATCATGTCATGCTGATCATTTTAGAAAAAGTCCCATATCAATATCACTTATAGTTTTCAAGAAGTAGTCGCTACAAACTTATTTTTTAAAAATCTATTTTTAGCTGTGGCGGCCATCTTGAATTTCTGGCAGATCTGAAATTTTGCTAGGATCAATTAGACATCAAGAGCAACATTCCTGTAAAGTTTCATGAAAATTCGTCAAGTAGTTTCAGAGGAGTAGTCGCTACAAGTTTTTACTATATAACTCTATGTAAACAAAGATGGCAGCTGGCAGCCATGTTTAACGTTGAATCAAAACGATTTTTGACAAGGAGAGAGGCGGGGTGGGGGGCAAGGGGGCAACATATATGTTTAAGAAGCTATGTGTAAGAATTGACTAAAACAACACAGAAATATGTATAAAAAAAATATATATATATAATTTTGAGTTTTAAGTTGGGGGTTGGGGGTGCGGGTGGGGGAGAGGGGCGAGGGGGCAACATCTATGTGTAAGAATTGACTAAAACAACACAGAAATAAGTAAAAAAAAAAAATGGGTGTGGAAGGAGTGGGGGGGGTGGGTGGAAGGAGTGGGGGCGGGCGTTGGAGGAGGGAGCCCATGGAAGTATGAATAAGATGCATAATGCTATATGAAATCCCAAACCAAAATTATAGATATTTACATGCTTACATGCACTTTATTGCACATTTTGGGTTCCATGGGAGCCCAGAATTTGCAGTATGCAACCTTTTACAACATACTATAAGGAAACCAATTCCTAAATTTAGTTCAGCTAGGACAAGAAATGTAAGAGATATAGACCTGTAAACACGGCTTACACGCAAAATTTGATGTGAAATAGACACATTTTAAGGGCTATCAGAATTTGGGCTCCATGGGAGCCCAGGGGTTACAGGAACCATAACTTCTTAAGCAGCCCTTAAGATAATGCTATAAGGAAGCTCATGGCCAAATTTATTTGTGCTAGGGTAACAAATGTAAGAGATTTAGACTTGTAAACACAGCTTACATGCAAAATTTGATGTGAAATGGGACACATTTTATGGGCTATCATAATTTGGGTTCCATGGGAGCCATGGCTTACAGGAACCAAAATTGCTTATGCAGCCCTTAAGATAATGCTATAAGGAAGCCCATGGCCAAATTTGGTTGTGCTAGGATAATAAGTGTAAGAGATATAGACTTGTGAACACAGCTTACACACAAACCTTGATGTGGGACGCCGATGCCAACGCCAACGCTGATGTGATTACATAAGCTCTCTTATTCTTCGAATAGTCGAGCTAAAAACATAATATAAAATATATAAAAAACTTACTGATATCATTGTTTACGGAAAAGTTACACATTTCCCTCTTTTCTTCGAACGAAAAAGGTAACACAAAACTGAGAGAAGACTATAAGTAGCTCATGAAATGCTTATAAAGGAAACATATTCACACTTATAATGTCCTTCATTAGGATGAATACAAATTCTACAACTGATCACATCTGACATGAAGTGCACCTTGCAAGTTTCTGCTATGCAGCTTACCTCGGAGTTGTCCATAAGAAGTATATTCTCAGGCTTCAGATCTCTGTGAGCAATATTTAAACTGTGGCAGTGGCGTAGTGCCTCAGATATCTGCACAAAAGAAGAATATGTCATTTTAGAATATCTATACATATGAATACAATGGTTCAATATATAGAAACGTGTATGTACATATTACCTTCTCACTCTCTGGTATATCTGAACATCTGTCACTGAGAATCAAGTTTTTTGAAAGGTTTGCTATGATGATACCTCAGACTTGTCAGACGCACAAAAAAATTAATATTCTCGCCTGTTGTATTATGATACACACCATCTGGCAACCCTAGGCATGTACATTATAATACTCAGTCACACATTATCTTGGAGTATCTGGCAACACTAGGCATGTGCATTATAATACTCAGTCACACACAATCTTGGAGTATCTGGCAATCCTAGGCATGTGCATTATAATACTCAGTCACACACCATCTTGGAGTATCTGGCAACCCTAGGCATGTGCATTATAATACTCAGTCACACACCATCTTGGAGTATCTGGCAATCCTAGGCATGTGCATTATAATACTCAGTCACACACCATCTTGGAGTATCTGGCAACCCTAGGCATGTGCATTATAATACCCAGTCACACACCATCTTGGAGTATATGGCAACCCTAGGCATGTGCATTATAATACTCAGTCACACACCATCTTGGAGTATCTGGCAACCCTAGGCATGTGCATTATAATACTCAGTCACACACCATCTTGGAGTATCTGGCAATCCTAGGCATGTGCATTATAATACTCAGTCACACACCACTTGGAGTATCTGGCAACCCTAGGCATGTGCATTATAATACTCAGTCACACACCATCTTGGAGTATCTGGCAACCCTAGGCATGTGCATTATAATACTCAGTCACACACCATCTTGGAGTATCTGGCAACCCTAGGAATGTGCATTATAATACTCAGTCACACACCATCTTGGAGTATCTGGCAACCCTAGGCATGTGCATTATAATACTCAGTCACACACCATCTTGGAGTATCTGGCAACCCTAGGCATGTGCATTATAATACTCAGTCACACATCATCTTGGAGTATCTGGCAACCCTAGGCATGTGCATTATAATACTCAGTCACACACCATCTTGGAGTATCTGGCAACCCTAGGCATGTGCATTATAATACTCAGTCACACACCATCTTGGAGTATCTGGCAACCCTAGGCATGTGCATTATAATACTCAGTCACACACCATCTTGGAGTATCTGGCAACCCTAGGCATGTGCATTATAATACTCAGTCACACACCATCTTGGAGTATCTGGCAACCCTAGGCATGTGCATTATAATACTCAGTCACACACCATCTTGGAGTATCTGGCAACCCTAGGCATGTGCATTATAATACTCAGTCACACACCATCTTGGAGTATCTGGCAATCCTAGGCATGTGCATTATAATACTCAGTCACACACCATCTTGGAGTATCTGGCAATCCTAAGCATGTGCATTATAATACTCAGTCACACACCATCTTGGAGTATCTGTCAACCCTAGGCATGTGCATTATAATACTCAGTCACATACCTTCTTGAAGAACTGGCAACTCTAGGCATGTGCATTATAATACTCTTTCAAATACCTTCTTGAAGTATCTGGCAGCCTTTCTCTCTGTGAACCGTCTTTCCTTACTGATCCTGTCAAACAGTTCCCCGCCTTCCATCATCTCCAACACCATAAGGAGATATGGCCTGAAATTATAAACAACTTATATAGTAATTGAAATAACAGTGTGTTCACCAATTTTAGAAACAATCTTTAAGTAAGCCAAGTTTTGAAACTAAACCTATTCAAATGTCACAATCTTCGACGCAAGTCGGATGCCTGATGCACGAGACAAGTTAAAAGTTGTTTAGTAGGGCAAGTGAAAATTTGTAGCAACGTGCCCGACCGGGCAAGAAAAATATCTAGCGTCAAAATCATGTTTTCCTCATAAAATGTATCAATACTTTCTTTGTCCGAATTCGTATTTAATCTGATAACCGTTTTTGCAGTATGAACACAAATATAATGTCTCCAAGATCACCTTTTGATTTTGGGGTCTCTAAAAAATGGCAACATGATGGATCTGACCAGGCTACTGAGGAGCTTGAACTGATCAGAAAGTTTGTTATTGTTAAAACAATTTATCCACAGGGTTCCCACCTTTATTGGAAGGCCAAATTCAAGGACTTTTCAAGGACCGTTTTTTCCAAAATTCAAGGACTAATATTCGCGCATGCGACATGGTTTGTGCCATCTGATGTATGGATGTTGATTGTTGGGAACGCACAACCAATAGCCATTTTTGGGATGAACAGCAAAATTCCAGAATTTAAGGACTTTCAAGTACCTTATCAGATTTTCAAGCAATTTCCAGGCCTTGATTTTTTTTTTAAATTCAAGTACTTTCAAGGATTTCAAGGACCCGTGGGAACCTTGTATCCAGCACTGAAATTATAGCAAATTGTAGTTACTTCAAACAACACTAGTGTCGGGCAGGTCAGTAAAATTTTGGACAAGCTGATTTCGAATGCAGTCTGCCCGACAGGGCAAGTGCCTTTAAAAAATTACTGTGAAGACTAATGTCAGAACAGATGTTTTACAGACATAACAAGTTAAGTTGCCTGCAACTTGGAAGATCAGGTAATTCTAACTTTCTCCATATCATTCTACTGTTTCATTCGGTACACTACTACAATAATTTATTAACAATCTTTGTCAAACAAACTTTAATCTTAGATTCATTATGAAATAGCAAAATTGCTATTTTAGCTACCTGAACAAAATAAACAAACTAAAAAATGTGAAATCAGTCAATACTTTGGTCTGAAGCTTGATTCTGTTCGGAATAAATCCAAACTTGTCTGTTATGGAATAAATCCAAACTTGTCTGCTATGGAATAAATCCAAACTTGTCTGTTCGGAATAAATCCAAACTTGTCTGTTTTGGAATAAATCCAAACTTGTCTGTTATGGAATAAATCCAAACGTGTCTGTTATGGAATAAATTCAAAATTATTATTGTCTCCATCTAAAGTTGTCGCCACTTCTTCCCCCACTTCCTGTTACACTTACTTGCATTGTTTTTCCCCAGGGAACTGCAGGTCATTGGCGTAGACATCATGGACCTTGACGATGTTCGGATGGCTGCTGCACATCACATGCAGGTGAACCTCCGTCTGGGACTTTGGTGTGTCCGGTAAACATTTCAAGGCAAAGTAACACTTGTCCTTTATCCTCTGACAGGGTCTGTAAACAAATTATTATTACATAATCTATCATTGTGTATCATTACATAATCTATCATTGTGTATCGTTACATAATCTATCATTGTGTATCATTACATAATCTATCATTGCGTAGCATTATATAATCTATCAGTGCTCAAAGAAAATTATTTTAAGAGACAGGCCCAGGGCTTGTTGCTTCTGAAAATGGACAGGCCCCGATTTGAAATGGACAGGCCCTGATTTGAAATGGACAGGCCCTGATTTTAAATGGAAAGGTCCAATATTTTTTTCTTATTGGAAATGTGTCTTTATTCACTTTTATAGGACACATTTATTTTGTTACGTATGTATTAATCAAGCTCAGAACCTCCTCTGACTATATTTTTCTTTTTGCTTCCACTTTATGCTCCCTGGTCAGCGGACTTATTTACCATTTCGTTTAAAATATGTTAGAATAGAATATTACATAGTAAATTAATGTATAACCAATGCAAAGGAGAGTACTAGCACTTTTGCCAAACGATAATAATCAGAGCCGACTTGGTGAAACTGGAACTAAACTTGGAGCCAAATTTTTAATCAGGTTTTATGAGACTATCAGAGCCTCCTCTGGCTATATTTTTTCTTTTTGTCACCACTTTCTCCAAGTAAAGAATTAGGAGCCTGTACTAGAATTCATTTAAAAGTAGGATTCCAGGAACTCCTTACACCTTAAATAATGAATAGAAATATACTTTATATCTGTATTTATACATATACAGTATATATATTTTTCTTTCCACCAACATGTATTTGTAAAGGACAGTTTTTCTTATTTGATTATGTAAAAAAAAAAAAAAAAAAAAAAAAAGATATCCGAAATTATGTACCATCCGAACTACTATGACACGGCACTTTTACGGCCCAAACATTTCACAAACATTCAATCGAAATACCATCAATAACGATTTTTTTTTCATGCATTAGTGTGTTTTTAATGACAAAAACGGTATTTCTTATCACAAAGTAAAGAAAACACAACCCTTATAGCAGAATAATGAGTTTTATGTCAACAATTATCGACCTCAAAGTTGTGACAAACTGCCGACACGAAGCCAGGCAAAATATTCAAACTTCTTATTGTTTCAATGTGTGTATAACACATTTTAATTACTTTATTGCAAATGTTTTCACAGTTCACAATGCACATGGGAGTATTTTGTCTTGAGGAACTTGAGCTTGAGATCCAGTAAAACTGATTTTTTTGGGGATTTCTTTTTTTTTTTTAAGACAGGCCCGACGGGCTCCTCGTCTGAAAAATGAGACAGGCCTGGAATGGATTTTGAGGAGCCCCGGGCGTCGGGCTATCCTATTTCTTGAGCACTGTCTATCATTGTGTATCATTACATAATCTATCATTGCGTAGCATTATATAATCTATCATTGTGTAGACATAATCTATCATTGTTAACATTACAAAATCTGAATCTATCATTGTGTATCATTACATAATCTATCATTGTGTATCATTACATAATCTATCATTGTGTATCATTATATAATCTATCATTGTGTATCATTACATAATCTATCATTGTGTATCATTACATAACCTATCATTGTGTATCATTACATAATCTATCACTGTGTTTATTAATATAATCTATCATTGTGTATCCTTACATAATCTATCATTGCATATCGTTACATAATCTATCATTGTGTATCATTACATAATCTACCATTGTGTATCATTACATAATCTATCATTGCATATCGTTACATAATCTATCATTGTGTATCATTACATAATCTATCATTGTGTATCATTACATAATCTATCACTGTGTTTATTAATATAATCTATCATTGTGTATCCTTACATAATCTATCATTGTGTATCGTTACATAATCTATCATTGTGTATCATTACATAATCTATCACTGTGTTTATTAATATAATCTATCATTGTGTATCGTTACATAATCTATCATTGTGTATCGTTACATAATCTATCATTGTGTATCATTACATAATCTATCATTGCGCATCGTTACATAATCTATCATTGCGTATCGTTACATATTGCGTATTGTTACATAATATATCATTGTGTATCGTAACACATTGTGTATCTTTACATAATACATCATTGCGTATCATTATAAATTATGAATCATTACATAATATACCATTGCATATCACTATATAATCTATCATTGCGTGTCATTACATAATCTATCACTGTGTATCAGTGTATCATGACATAATCTATCACTGTGTGTCATCACATAATCTATCACTGTGTGTCATTACATAATCTATCACTGTGTATCATTACATAATATATCATTGTGTATCGTTACATAATCTATCATTGTGTATCATGACAGAATCTATCATTGTGTATCATTACATAATCTATCATTGCGTAGCATTACATAATATATCATTGCGTAGCATTACATAATCTATCATTGCGTATCGTTACATAATCTATCATTGTGTATCGTTACATAATCTATCATTGTGTATCATGACAGAATCTATCATTGTGTATCATTACATAATCTATCATTGCGTAGCATTACATAATCTATCATTGTGTATCATTACATAATCTATCATTGTGTATCATTACATAATCTATCATTGCATAGCCTTACATAATCTATCATTGTGTATCATGACAGAATCTATCATTGTGTATCATTACATAATCTATCATTGTGTATCATTACATAATCTATCATTGCGTAGCCTTACATAATCTATCATTGTGTATCATTACATAATATGTCATTGCGTATCGTTACATAATCTATCATTGTGTATCGTTACATAACCTATCATTGTGTATCATTACATAATCTATCATTGTGTATCATTTCATAATCTATCATTGCGTAGCATTACATAATATATCATTGCGTAGCATTACATAATCTATCATTGCGTATCGTTACATAATATATCATTGCGTAGCATTACATAATCTATCATTGCGTAGCATTACATAATATATCATTGCGTAGCATTACATAATATATCATTGCGTATCGTTACATAATCTATCATTGCGTATCGTTACATAATCTATCATTGTGTAACGTTACATAATATAACATACTTAGCATTACATAATATATCATTGCATAGCATTACATAATCTATCATTGCGTATCGTTACATAATATATCATTGCGTAGCATTACATAATCTATCATTGCGTAGCATTACATAATATATCATTGCGTAGTATTACATAATCTATCATTGCGTATCGTTACATAATATATCATTGCGTATCGTTACATAATTTATCATTGCGTATCGTTACATAATCTATCATTGTGTATCGTTACATAATCTATCATTGTGTATCATTACATAATCTATCATTGCGTAGCATTACATAATATATCATTGCGTAGCATTACATAATCTATCATTGCGTATCGTTACATAATCTATCGTTGCGTATCGTTACATAATCTATCATTGTGTATCGTGACAGAATCTAGCATTGTGTATCATTACATAATCTATCATTGCGTAGCATTACATAATCTATCATTGCATATCGTTACATAATATATCATTGCGTATCGTTACATATTCTATCATTGCGTATCGTTACATAATCTATCATTGTGTATCATGACAGAATCTATCATTGTGTATCGTTACATAACCTATCATTGCGTATCGTTACATAATCTATCATTGCATATCGTTACATAATCTATCATTGTGTATCGTTACATAATCTATCATTGCGTATCGTTACATAATCTATCATTGCGTATCGTTACATAATCTATCATTGCGTATCATTACATAATCTATCATTGCGTAGCATTACATAATCTATCATTGCGTATCGTTACATAATCTATCATTGTGTATCATGACAGAATCTATCATTGTGTATCGTTACATAACCTATCATAGCGTATCATTACATAACCTATCATTGCGTATCGTTACTTAATCTATCATTGTGTATCATTACATAATCTATCATTGCGTAGCATTACATAATCTATCATTGCGTAGCGTTACATAATCTATCATTGCGTATCGTTACATAATCTATCATTGTGTATCGTTACATAATCTATCATTGCGTATCAGTACATAATCTATCACTGTGTATCGTTACATAGTCTATCATTGCGTATCGTTACATAATCTATCATCGTGTATCGTGACAGAATCTATCATTGTGTATCGTTACATAACCTATCATTGTGTATCATTACATAATCTATCATTGCATATCGTTACATAATCTATCATTGTGTATCGTTACATAATCTATCATTGCGTATCGTTACATAATCTATCATTGTATATCAAGACAGAATCTATCATTGTGTATCATTACATAATCTATCATTGCGTAGCATTACATAATCTATCATTGCGTATCGTTACATAATCTATCATTGTGTATCATGACAGAATCTATCATTGTGTATCGTTACATAACCTATCATTGCGTATCATTACATAACCTATCTCTGCGTATCGTTACATAATCTATCATTGTGTATCATTACACAATCTATCATTGCGTAGCATTACATAATCTATCATTGCGTATCGTTACATAATCTATCATTGCGTATCGTTACATAATCTATCATTGCGTATCAGTACATAATATATCATTGCGTATCGTTACATATTCTATCATTGCATATCGTTACATAATCTATCATTGTGTATCATGACAGAATCTATCATTGTGTATCGTTACATAACCTATCATTGCGTATCATTACATAATCTATCATTGCATATCGTTACATAATCTATCATTGTGTATCGTTACATAATCTATCATTGCGTATCGTTACATAATCTATCATTGTGTATCATGACAGAATCTATCATTGTGTATCATTACATAATCTATCATTGCGTATCGTTACATAATCTATCATTGTGTATCATTACATAATCTATCATTGCGTAGCATTACATAATCTATCATTGTGTATCATGACAGAATCTATCATTGTGTATCATTACATAATATATCATTGCATATCGTTACATAATCTATCATTGTGTATCATTACATAATCTATCCTTGCGTAGCATTACATAATCTATCATTGCGTATCGTTACATAATCTATCATTGCGTATCGTTACATAATCTATCATTGTGTATCATGACATAATCTATCATTGTGTATCATTACATAACCTATCATTGCGTATCATTACATAACCTATCATTGCGTATCGTTACATAATCTATCATTGCGTAGCATTACATAATCTATCATTGCGTAGCATTACATAATCTATCATTGCGTAGCATTACATAATCTATCATTGCGTATCATTACATAATCTATCATTGCGTAGCATTACATAATCTATCATTGCGTAGCATTACATAATCTATCATTGCGTAGCATTACATAATCTATCATTGTGTAGCGTTACATAATCTATCACTGCGTATCGTTACATAATCTATCATTGCGTATCGTTACATAATCTATCATTGCGTATCAGTACATAATCTATCACTGTGTATCGTTACATAGTCTATCATTGTGTATCGTTACATAATCTATCATTGCATATCGTTACATAATCTATCATTGTGTATCGTTACATAATCTATCATTGTGTATCATTACATAATCTACCATTGTGTATCATGACAAAATCTATCATTGCGTATCGTTACATAATCTATCATTGTGTAGCATGATATAATCTATCATATAATTATGTAATAACAACTCAATCAAATAATTAAGGTAGCATATTTAACTGATTTTTTATCGTGTATTAGTATCTTGATAATTATGTTAATTAATCGATATTCTCGGGAACTTTAAAGAGAAATCGTCAGTTTGCTTATTACAGTTCAGCGAAGGTTGATGTATCAAGTAAAGCTTATTATTACAAACACTATAAATCATTGCTTAATATTGAACAATATCTCTCTGTGGAAATGTCATATATATACACTAAGAAGTTCTCTATCTAGATTTTGATGTTCTTGTCATAATTTAGCTATTGAAAAGGGTAGACACTTAAATGTAGAAAGAAATATGAGGTTGTGTCCTTTATGTTATGCTAGAAATATATCAGTAATAGAAGATGAATTTCACTTTATAATGGAGTGTAGAGAATATGAGGAATATCGAAGTCTATTTTTCAGAGCACATTGACTGGTTGACAGATCTTTGAATATGTTTTATCAACTTTTGTCACGTATAAATACTAAAGATATCTTATCCATTGCATAATGTATATATAGATCAAACGAAAAACGTAAACTGATTATTGATAACAATTTCTTGAATTAGATAAATATAGAGTTTACATGAAGAATGTTAAGTAGATATTAGATATAGACAAAACGTAAAGTTTCTAGTACTTAATTTGCATTTGTAATTAGAATATGAGCATATAATGATGTTCGCAAGACTGATATGTCTTTTATTCTGTCAGAAAGTGATTTCCTAGCATTTTTTATTAAAAGTTTATAATAAAATATGATGTTTTTTTATTATTTCATTCATTCCTTATGATACAGATATATGCCAAATCTGTTCTTTTCAACTGGCATTTAAAACAAAATTTGACGCGCGAAGTGGGTGCCACCCATTTCCCGCACCCATCCCCCTTTTTCCGCAAAAAATGCCACCACTCCTTAAAAAAATCCTGGGGAAAGCCCTGTACATAGCGTATAGTTACATAATCTATCATTGCATATCGTTACATAATCTATCATTGTGTATCGTTACATAATCTATCATTGTGTATCATTACATAATCTACCATTGTGTATCATGACAAAATCTATCTTTGCGTATCGTTACATAATCTATCATTGTGTATCGTTACAGAATCTATCATTGTGTATCATGACAGAATCTATCATTGTGTATCATTATATAATCTATCATTGTGTATCATTACATAATCTATCATTGTGTATCATGACAGAATCTATCATTGTGTATCATGACAGAATCTATCATTGTGTATCATTACATATTCTATCATTGTGTATCGTTATATAATCTATCATTGTGTATCATTACATAATCTATCACTGTGTGTAATCTATCATTGTGTATCATTACATAATCTATCATTGTGTATCATTACATAACCTATCATTGTGTATCATTACATAATCTATCACTGTGTGTAATCTATCATTGTGTATCATTACATAATCTATCATTGTGTATCATTATATAACCTATCATTGTGTATCATTACATAATCTATCACTGTGTGTAATCTATCATTGTGTATCATTACATAATCTATCATTGTGTATCATTACATAATCTATCATTGTGTGTAATCTATCATTGTGTATCATTACATAATCTATCATTGTGTATCATTACATAACCTATCATTGTGTATCATTACATAATCTATCATTGCGTATCGTTACATAATCTATCATTGTGTATCGTTACATAATCTATCATTGTGTATCATTATATAATCTATCATTGTGCATCATTACATAATCTATCACTGTGTATCATTACATAATCTATCATTGTGTATCATTATATAATCTAGCATCACATATGTAATTCAATTTATGCAGCCCTACTCTCTAAATTGAATGGAAACCAATCTGCATGCCGTATACATGTGCTGCTTTGATCAAGTCAAGCTTATAAAAATATGCCATAAACTGTGACTGTACATGTATTTATTTTTACAGTGATTTTTTTCACTCTTTTGGAAATGGTACCAGCATCCATTCAAATGTGAATTGTTTTGCCTTAAACTGGGAATTGTTGGGAATTTAGCAATATTGTATACTTACATTCTCTTATTACCTTTCAGTTTTTCATATCCCTCGCCTGAAAGAATATATGTTCACCCTTTCTTCTGTTTAAAGTTTCACTCTAAATATTAAAAATAAATAATTTAAAAAAAAATATCGGATTGGGAATTTGTTCTCCAACTGGGAAAAATCATACTTTTTACCATTGGGAATGGTATTGTTTTTTCAGTACCAGTTATATAAGGCCAAAAAAAATAATGGTTTGTTTCCACTAACAGCTTAAAAAAAAATACGGTAGGTAGGTAGGCAAAACTTTTTTCTTTTCTTTTTTTATTATTACTAAACACTTTTAAGATAAAAAATACTGGGGAAGGTATTAATATCTAGATGACCCTTTTTCAATATCTGGTAATGTACACTGGAAACCCCAGGGGTCGTGGGTTCAAATTACTGGAGGCGTATTTTTTTTATTTATTTTTTTCTCCATAAGAAACCTTGTTCATGGGTTCAACTTTTTATTTTTTTTAATTTTTTTATTGCAATAAAAAAAGTTAGGGTCGGAGGCTAAATAATAGGGTCGGTCGGGTTAGTGGAAACAAACACTTCTTTCTTTTAAACCTAAGGAAAAAAACACTGTTTTATATTAAAACTTTTCTTTATATGTATATACGGAAA
>JAWPHD010011653.1:0-82016 GCA_037043455.1 Cyrtodaria siliqua
GTGAGCACTTGTGCCATGTTATTTGAAAATCCGTCCAGGCATGCCAGAGTTATTGACCGGACACAATTTGACATTTGAACTCTAAATTTGACCTTGACCTAGGGGCCACATACCTGGATTTTGTGCACGACACATCGTCTTGTTGTGGTGAGCACTTGTGCCAAGTTATTTTAAAATCCCTGCAGAGGTTGTGACGTTACGGTCCGGACACGAAATTGCATACCTGTTTTTCACATATGAACTGCAAGTGTGACCTTGACCTTTAAGGTACGGACCTGGGTTTTGCGCGCGACACATCGTCTTGTTATGGTGATCACTTGTGCCAATTTATTTAAAAATCCCTGCAGGGGTTGTGACGTTACGGACCAGACACGAAATTGCGTACCTGTTTTTGACCTATGAACTTCAAGTGTGACCTTGACCTTTGAGGTACGGACCTGGGTTTTGCGGGGGACACATCGTCTTGTTATGATGATCACTTGTGTCAAGTTATTTAAAAATCCCTCCAGGGGTTGTGACGTTACGGTCCGGACACGAAATTGCGTACCTGTTTTTGACCTATGAACTTCAAGTGTGACCTTGACCTTTGAGGTACGGACCTGGGTTTTGCGGGGGACACATCGTCTTGTTATGGTGATCACTTGTGCCAAGTTATTTAAAAATCCCTCCAGAGGTTGTGACGTTACGGTCCGGACACGAAATTGCGTACCTGTTTTTGACCTATGAACTTCAAGTCTGACCTTGTTCTTTGAGGCACGGACCTGGGTTTTGCGGAGGACACATCGTCTTGTTATGGTGATCACTTGTGCCAAGTTATTTAAAAATCCCTGCAGGAGTTGTGAAGTTACGGTCCGGACACAAACTTCGCAATGATACGGACAGACGGACAGACGGACGGACGGTGCGATTACTATATGCCCCCGAAAATTGTTCGGGGGCATAAAAAGTAGAACTAAGAAATAAGAAAATTTCGTTTTTCTAACGTTTTGCATTACTTCAATATTATTTAACGTAGTTTTAATATGAACTAAAATTTGGGATCATTCATGTGGCGTTGTTTTTATCGTTTGACTTGTTTTGACATGGTAAGCCTTAACTTCATACACATATTGTCGAATATATTACCAACGTCGCAGTAAACATATTATCAGCACTAAACTACATAGAATACATTTGAAAGATACTGGAATAACGTTAAAAATGCCGGGGGTGCAAACCTGTAAATATGCTGTCCGAAATCACGGGGTTGGCCATTTTCTTTCAATTTGTCAATAGTCTAGTTGTTGAATATTTGAAAGATTGTTGCATTTGTCACATTCTCTTTCGTTTTGGAATGTATCATTACTCAATATGGGATTGTAATATATACATTCAAAATTCAGAAACAGTGATACTTGGACCTTACACATGAAATATTTACACAATTTAAAATTAAAGTAAAAACTAATAATGCACTTATATGAATAAGTTCCAGAATAGTGCTACCACGAGTTGCTAGAGAAATAACTGTTTAGTTAAGTCTCAGGTCACAACGCTTTAAAACCGGAACACCTGCTAACCTTTGATTGCTTCCAAACTGTTTCTTACAAGCAAGTTGTATAGTTCTCTAAATGCTCTTGTTATTTCATTTTCATTCAGCACATCAGGCAATGACACAATACGAGTCTGGAATCTTAAAGAGGTCCAACATCTGTGACGTTTGTCCGCTGTGTAACTTCTGCTCAGGAGCAACGGACTTTGGTCAGGTGAGACTTATTGACGCAGGGGAAGTTTGAAAGAGCATATGAGTCATGATGGCTATTTATCCCATCTGGACTCTCCCCCCACCCCAGCGCTAAACACACCAGTTTATATAACCTTTCCCCACCAAACACACATACTTATATATGTAACCTTAACCCTATTTTTTAACACTTGGACATCTTTGACATTTTTTTTCTAGAAATGATTAGTACCACCTCTTGGAAATTAATTTTGCCATTACGAAATGGCCCAGTGTCGGTGATGCCAAGTTGGTGTATAAAATAATCAATAAACAATTGACATCTGTTGTCATTTGCTTTTTTTTAGTTTTTCCTTCAGAAAATATAATAATCCGAGAATACCAAGTTAACGCAAACATAGCTTACGAACATTATACCAGTCATTTAAGCAGTATACATTCAACTGGTTCCATTTCTATCAGGTTAGCGCGATGTGTTCATTTGGGGATTCTGGTTTTAGACTGGGCATAGATATTTGATTTTCATTCGAATATATATTTGAGGATCGATTCCGTGGCTGGGATGGTAAAGTCACTCAGTTTGAAACATACTAGCCTCTTACCGATGCGGTCTTGAATCACACTCGGAGCTCGACTTGTATCATGGCGATTTATATCATGGCGAGGATTTCTTTATTTTCACTGTCCTGTTTTAATGGGATGACAGTAGGGTAAGTGTGAGGTTTGGTGCACCCTAGGAACCGGTGTGAACCCCCAGTGGCCTACTTTGCCACTGACCGTTCCAAGGCGGTAGCCCTATTGTCAACCCTTTTGTACGTGGGATGTTGTTTGCATTTATTATTTAGTTTGTCTGTTTGCGTGTTTGTTTCTGTGTTTTGTGGTTGACTGTCCTCCTTGAATGCTACTTTCCCTGTCCGATCTTTTTATATTTCCTTGTTAGTGAAAAGGTGTCGATTCTTATAGATGGCAAGAGGTATACAGTACTGGTTCTACCCAGGAAAAAGTGGGTGGTCTGCTATCCATCACACAAAGATCGACCATCATATATAGCCTAAAAAGGTTTGCTGAGAATGACGTAAAATCTCATTAAACAACCAACATATATATATATATATAATATACAACATTATAATGTCCGATAAACTGTGTTTATGTTTTTACAAAAATAACAAACTTGTTCTTGTTTTCAGATTGGTGTTGGAAAATAGAGTGTTGTCGTGCTGCAGTGAATTGTGAAATATACAACAAACAAAAACGCATAAATAAAAAGCAATACTGAATAAATGTGTTATCTTCTTTATGAATTAAGTTAGTCTATGCTGATTTTACATGTTTCACCAAACATATTTAGGCATATAATTAGCTACTTAAAGAAAGGTTTTCCGCTACCGCTGCAATAGGTAAACATATTCCATTCAGCAATAAAACAGAGGGCCTGTATCGCTCTTTTTCTTTAAACCCCCAAATACAAATGACAGGGAAGGCTGGTAGTGTTGCAGATTAATGGGCAATTATCACAGTTTTTGTCATTATTGGCCATGCACTTGTCGGCAAAGTTGATACACCCAAGAAGTACTGTATTTATCTGCATAAAAACTGTACAAGACGTACTAAATTAACTAAATAGTTATATATGTAAAATCAACATAAAACTATATGTTAGCATATACCTATAAAATCTATGATGATGGTTTTATGCAGGAAATAAATGCAAAATAAAGATTTTCCCTCAATAAAAGATAGACTGTTAGTATAAAAATGACGTTTCAATGTTGTTATTTTTTTATGGGTTTTTTATATTAAAAACCGTAGTTGACCATACATAGTATATGTTTTTAATTATTTTGATTACGTTTCCTTTCAATTCCTTCATTAAGTTTTGTTCAATTCAATACCATTTAATATCTATACTTTGCTGGTATATATTAGGTCTTATACAGTGATGCTATGCAGTCGCATATTTTAGGAGACTGTGACCTGCAAATTCAGGTCAGCATGCTGCTACGACCGTCTAGAAACACATAACTCCAATTTCCTCCGTGGGAGAAGTATTTGAGGCTTTAACACTGATTGGTATTCATAAGATTATTGAAGTGTAATCTCATTGATAAATATATTATGACAAACCTCTTAACATAATAGTAGTTGTGATGGTGGGTAGGGCGGGTGGTTGGGGCGAAGATCGGGTAAAAATGAAGACACTAGAGTATTAATAACGCAAAACAGAAAGCTTTTCATTCCATCAATCATCCACGCTTTATTCTATGATCGAGATAACTGCATTAAATAAATATTAAACAAATTGGCGAGGGGTTGGTTGGGGTGCGGGGGCTGGGGGATGGACGTAAGACAGAGATGGCTGTTTTTAAAATTGTCTGAGCCTTATTGATAATAATATTTTAAACAAGTTTGGTAAATATCGCATGAAACAAATAAAGGACTATAATGTTAACAAAGCAAACCTTATCACTTTTCATTTAATGAAGGACAATAACCCCACCTGTTTCAGCTCATATTTGGTTGGTTATTAAATTTGTTCAGGCTTACATTGATAAGAAAACTCTGACCAAGTTTGTTAAATATCAGATAAAATATGAAGTAGCACGAGGTTTACAAAGCAAATGGTCTGATGTTACGAATCCGATCTAGCTAGTTTTCCAATTTTAAGAGTTTTCATTAATATAAACAATCTGCCCGAGTTTGGTTAGAGATCATATGGATAATAAAAGTGCTACAGATAATCTAGCAAAATGTGGTATTGTAAAATAATCATATTCCCAAATATATGCTGTTTCCTCACCGATATGTCTTCAAACAGTTCCAAGGTTTCAATGATTCAATTGGATCGCTTGTAACTAATTAACATGAAAAACCGGAAGTAATATTTATAGGTAAAGTTTTAATGGTAGCAATCGGCGATTTTACTTAAAATGTTCCCCCATTTTATGAACCAGCTGTGAATATTTTGCGATAATGGGAATCAGACCTAACAAACGGATTTGAAACACATCGTAGATTTAGCAGACTTCAAAACGGGCTTGGTGTCAACTGTCTTCATTACTATGTGTTTATATAAAAAATACATTTTTATAAAATATTTGAGGCTCAAGTGAAAGTGTATTAAGATTTCTATCCGGTGAGCATGCGTTTCTAAAGGGACATACGGCAATATCGAATTTTAATACGTTAGTTTTTTCTAAATAACTTGGAATATTTCCAAATCGCCTTGATATAATTCAAAAGATGTATCATTTTGCATCTTGCTAGTTGTTGAGTATTTATTTTTTGAGTATTTATTTCTACGCAAGCAGGTTTAATGTCAAAATGATATTGGATTAATTAAAGGAACATAATTTTAACGTTTGATAACTCTCTTTAACATGTCAAGAACAAAGATGACGCACATACACGTTAGTGTTTACTCAATTTGTTCAACCAATCAGTTGCCTCAAATGTTCAAATACTGCGATTTATTCATGACGATTTTACTACATGCAGTCTGCGCGATTAAACGCGTATAAAGACTATCAATAAAACCTATGGTAAACACTAAGTCTCATTTCACGTTGACCCACAAAACCTATATAAAAAGTAGCCATTAAATACTGAAAAGGTGATCCCTTGGAATCAACAAACACACAAAGAGTAGACTTGATGATCCCAAATGACAGTTAGTTATAATTTGAGTCGGGTGACATTTTACATCAGCCACACAGCACTAAACAAACGCTAGTGTGAATGTAAACAAAGTAACACATAAATACTGAAAAGTGGATCCCTTGGAATCAACAAACACACAAAGATTCGATTTGATGATCCCAAAAGACAGTTAGTAATAATTTAAGTCGGGTGACTTTTTACAGCAGCCACACAGCACTAAACAAAATCTAGTGTGATTGTAAAAAGGTAACCAATAAATACTGAAAAGGGGATCACTTGAGATCTAAGGTTAGGGCACTCTTACCATCGCATCTTACCATCGATGGTAAGATACGATGGTCGGTGGTAAGATGCGATGGTCGATGGTAAGATGCGATAGTCGATATTAAGATGCGATGGTCGATGGTAAGATGCAATGGTCGATGGTAAAATGCGATGGTCGATGGTAAGATGCGATGGTAAGACACAGCAGTCACACAGCACTAAACAAACGCTAGTGTGATTGTAAAAAAGTAACCAATAAATACTGAAAAGGGATCTCTTGAAATTAATAAACCCACAAAGATTGTGTTTGATGATCCCAAAGAATGTCTGGTACAATAATGTATGATACATGACTCATCGCCACTATACGCCTTTATGATAAGCAATGGAATAATGCATTTTAGCAGTGAAATAACAGTGTTATTTCATACTAATAGTGTTATTTCATATGGTAACATATAGTTTTATATGTTCACTGCAGCTGTCGGAACTATTTTTTGTGTTGTTTTTATTTTTTAAAAAGGCTGCTTCCACTAAAAAACTGTCTTCCAATTAAAAAAAAACATCAATATTCTATTCTAACAACAAAAATGATGCATCTGCTACTACTACTACAACAACAACAACAACAAGAGATTATAAAACGATTGTACAAAACATGAGAAAGGAGGCTTAGTTATCGGAATTGCCGTACTTGTATATCTGCGGTCTGCCACAGTCGGAAACGCCTACACACACATGTATTTACATAAAGCCACACTCGTCTCCTTGCCACCACTGTGATGTGCCACTGTCGGCATGCCTACACACATAAGTAATTACATAAAGTCACACTCATCTCCTTGCCACCACTGTGATCTTCCACAGTCAGCATGCCTACACACACATGTATTTACATAAAGTCACACTCGTCTCCTTGCCACCACTGCGGTCTGCCACAGTCGTCATGCCTACACATACATATGTTTACATAAATCCACACTCGTCTCCTTGTCACCACTGTGATTTTCCAGTCAGCATGCCTACACACACAATGTCATGTATTTACATAAAGCCACACTCGTCTCCTTGCAACCACTGTGATCTTCCACAGTCAACATGCCTGCACACACATGTATTTACATAAGGCCACACTCGCATCCTTGTCACCACTGCGGTCTTCCACAGTCGTCATGCCACACATACATATGTCTACATAAATGCACACTCGTCTGTCACCACTGTGATCTGCCAGTCAGCATGCCTACACACACATGTATTTACATAAAGCCACGCTCGTCTCCCCGCCTTCACTGCGGTCCGCCACGGTCGACAAGCCTATACTCATGTATTTACATAAAACCACCCTCATCTCCTTGGTCTGTCAACGTGGGTGTGGGTGTGGGTGTGTCGGCACTGCAGACAACAAGTGTTCGAATAAATGAATATTAATCCTATGGTCCAACATTCTGCAATCGTTAAATATCATTGCCAGTAGAATAACCGGTTTAAATGTTTTTGGTGTCGTCATTTCCGGTCTGAAGGAAAGCGAATTTCTGATTCGTTTGCGTTTGTAAAGGTTACGCCCGAGCATTGTAGCGTAGAGGTATTGTTGGTATTTACATATGTAGTTTGTCCGCCAATTGTATACGCTTTGAGTGCCCGCTGAATGCGTTTGTGTTGGAAGGTGTAGTTACTAATAATCGCGGGGACCAAAAAGTATATCATGATTATACCAGTCACGGCGCATACAGATGCCGCTACCCGTCCCAGTCGTGTAACTGGAATCATGTCACCATAGCCAACCGTTGTCATTGTAACCACTGCCCACCATAAAGCGTCTGGGATACCCTCAAAATGTGTGTAAATCCCATCATGTTCGGAAAAATACGCGAACGTGGCAAAGAATAATTGTCCAAAAAACATAAAACAAAGAAAGAGATTAAGTTCTTTGATGCTTGCCTTGATAGTGTAAACGAGTACTCAGAAACCGGATGTCTGTTTGATTAATCGGAAAATCCGCAGAATACGGAATAATTTGAAAATTAAGCAAAAAGTAGGGCCGTCCAATATAAAGTCGACTATACTTGATAAGAGTGCAAGTGCGTCTATGATATTCAATGGCATAATCAGAAACCTTAATTTGTTAGGAGCAAACACGAATCGTATGACGATTTCAAGCAAGGAAAACAAACTACACAATATATTAACTATTGTGAACATTGTGGGCATCTTCAGTATCAAAGGTGTTGAATCAATATGGACGGTTTGTGCCATTTCCTCCAAAATGGACAGCAATACCATAAAGAACGATACGCATCCATATATCATGGCGAGGATGGACGTGCCGGGGTTGGTTAGAAAATTCCATATTTTCGGTTGATTGACGGACCAGCATGTCCGTTGTAGATTCGGAGTTACATTGTGGGTGTCACCTGAGTCTTCCCGGTCTTGATTAAGCTAAAATATACGTTATATATACTCCTCAAAATGGTTTAAGGACCACAAAATAGAACAGTAATAATTACTTATTGCGGGTTTCATATTCATATAGAGCTTGTAATCGTGTTTAGGACTTTTCATATTCGTAATATTTGTATAACTAAAAAGCTACTCCTGCAGGGATACCGTTACCATAAACTTCGAAACCCTTTGCAAAATTTTGTTATCGTAACCCTGGTTTGGTAATCAAATCTGTGACCAAGTTTGGTAAATATCACATGAAATATGAAGTAGACAGGGATTTACAAAGCAAAATATAGCATGTTTCAATAAATCAAGGGCCATAACTCTGATGTTACAAATCCGATCTGGCTGGTTTTCCATTTTTTTTTTAGAGTTTTCATTAATATAAACAAAAATATGACAGAGTTTAGTTAGATAGAATGGATAATGAAGGTGCAGCATAGATAACGAAGCAAAATATAGCATTTTTAAATATGTATATGCCCAAATATTTGCTCTTTCTACTCCAGTGTTTTTAGTTTTCAAACTCGTCCAAGATGTTAATGATATTAAAGTTCTAAAACATGGTTAAGATCGGATGAAAAATCGGATGAAAAATGAAGGAGGCACAGTTCTAACAGGAAACAATATAGCATTTGTCGATAACATAAGTCCCATAACTAAAATTCTACTTATTTGATCATATATAAAACCATAAAGACATAGTTTAAAACATGAGAAAATCGTGGGATAAAATAAATAAATCAAGGGCCATAACTCTGATGTTACGAATCCGATCAGGCTGGTTTTCCAGTTTTTTTTAGAGTTTTCATTAATGTCAATAAAAATATGACCGAGTTTAGTTAAATAGAGGTCAAATGGATAATGAAGGTGCAGCAGAGATAACGAAGCAAAATATAGCATTTTTAAATAAGTAATGCCCAAATATTTGCTGTTTCTACTCCCACGTGTCTAGTCTTCCAACTCGTCAAAGATGTTAAATATATTATAGTTCTGCCCCCTAAAGAAATATAAAAATATCGGACAGGGAAAGCAGCATTCAAGGACGACTGTCAACCACAAAACACAAAAACAAACACGTAAACAGACAAACGAGAAGGCAAAAGTAATAAAAATGCAAACGAGATCACAAACACAAAAGGGTTGACAATGGGGCTACCGCCTTGGAACGGTAGCCCTATTGTAAAACATGGTTAAGATTGGATGAAAATATAGCATTTGTCCATAACATAAGTCCCATAACTAAAATTCTATTTATTTGATCTAGCTTCTGTTTTTTAAAATCATAAAGACATAGTTTAAAACATGGGAAGTATACAGAAGCAAATATATATGAAATTTGAACGTTCTACTCCCAAGGACAAACAAGTTATATACAATATGTTGATCTCCCCCCCCCCCCCCCCCCCCCCCCCCCCCCTTCATGATTGTCAACTTGTTTAAATGCGTTGATAAATACTTCAAGATTGTCACGTGTACCTTTAAAGGTTTGATAGATGCTTCAAGATTATCACGTGTACCTTTAAATGTTTGATAGATAGTTCAAGTTTGGCACGTGTACTTTTAAATGTTTGATAACTACTTCTAACTGACACGTGCCCCTTTGATCATCTCAGATTAGTCACATACACGTACTAAACAGACAGGTTATCTTCGCTTTATTAATTTATTTATTTGGAGCACACGATATCGACAATTCTCGATGTATATTTTATATTTTACATTTATATATTTCGAGCACAAAAAAGGGAATTTATAAGATATAATATTAATATATTAATTCTAAGACTGATAAATTCTTGTTCTGTATAATAAATAACATATAATCGTCATTTTAAACTTCTGTATGATTTTTATCAAGTTTATATGAATGATATATCAATTAAAACCAGCCGAGTCGTCGGGTTTTCCAGAACAAACATGTGTTAAACCGAAGGCAGCATGTGACCTCATTTAACGCACATTTCATATGGATCTGTAGCACATTGTTGGTGGTCTATTACTATTATTATTATTATTATTATTTGTATTTCTCCAGTCCCTTTAATATGGTTCCTTGGTAAAAGTGACTGCGCGTGACATTTCAGATAATGCTATATTAAAGAGGCACCTGGTAGCTCAGTTTGTTTTAAAAAACGGTTAATTTTTTCTACATATCTCTCATATGTGCAGTGGTTAATATTAAAGGGAATGTAGCGATACAGGCCAATCACTTTTCATTATTTAGAGTTCTGAAAAACTTGAATAAGGGTGAAAGAATTATCAAAATCGGTTGATAAACATAGAAGATAAGGACCATTTAAAGTTTCTGTTGAAACAGATATGGAAGCGGGCCCATTTTTGAGAGCTATGACATCACGGTTTCTAAATGACCATATATGGAATATTTATAAATTTGAAAATTGACATATTTATTGGGGAAAAATGACAGCAATTGCATGAAAAATATATAATACTTAAAGGCATTTGCTGTAGTTTTCCATGCGCATAGTTTTTGGGCGACTTCGCTTCTAAAAACTATTGGATGGATTTTCCTAAAAATTTACTGGAATGTTGCTTTTAATGTCTACTTCTATTTTTTTTTTTTTTTTTTTTTTTTTTTTTTTTTATTTTTTTTTTTTTTTTTTTTTTATTTTTTTTTTTATTTAATTTTTTTTTTTTCTATTGTCTTAATTTAAATAAGGCCTATTATTAGATACATAAAATAGGAAAATATAGCATTTTGTAAAAAATTCCAACAAAATTAAAAAATTTAAGCATAATGATACGGTTCCAAAAAAACCAATATTAAAATCTCAATATGCATGTTGACCTATAACTTTAATTGAATATATAGTCTAAATATATGTT
This sequence comes from Cyrtodaria siliqua, assembly GCA_037043455.1. Lineage (NCBI taxonomy): Eukaryota > Metazoa > Mollusca > Bivalvia > Adapedonta > Hiatellidae > Cyrtodaria > Cyrtodaria siliqua. The sequence continues at coordinate 10,943 of JAWPHD010011653.1, forward strand.
CAAATAAGTGGCCTAGGAAGTTTGAAACAAATTATTTTATTAGGAACATAACAAAAAAGGAAAAATATACCATTTCTATATAATTTTCATACAAAACTTGGCCTTTTAGCATAGGGGTAGGGTTTCAAATTCTTTTTCTAAACAAGGCATGGGGACCTATCATTTTTATTGCACATTTTGTTTTTATATATGTTAAATTATATGCTTAGAAAGTTTAAAAAAATTCTGTTATTGGGAACATACAAAAAAAAAGGAAATTGTATCATTATGGGCTAATTTGTGCATAAATTGTGGTAATGGTCTCAACAGATTTTGTAAAAAAATATAGGTTTTACATCAAGATGAGCTTTAAATGTTATTGTAATTAAATGTTCTTTACTTTAATACAATTTTAGCAGAATTGTGACCAATGAATAAATGATTAGACTTCAAAAATATCTTATTTAGCTATTTCATGGACTTGTTCAACTTTTTGGACAGATTGACATGAAGGTGGCATTACAAATTATTTAAAAGTTGAGCTCCCAGTGGGATTCGAACCCGCAGCCGGGTGAGAGGCGAGACGGTTTATAACGCAACGTCGTTAACCCCTCCACCACGGAGGACGTTTCTGATATTATGAATAAGATAAAGAATACTATTCCCTCTCTAATGTGTCGTATTTTAGTCGATACCTTCAGCTGGTGAGGAATAAAATAGTTGTTAGGGTAACGAGTGAAACAACAAAAATCCATAGTTTCTATATATTATCTTAGACTGGCTTACTGTCCTTATTTTTGTTCATGTTTATAATATTTGAGACAACTCAAGCTAACATCAAATAAAATAGTCTACTTTAAGTACCCTTTGAACTATTGTCTAGGTTCGGAGCTATTCAGAAAAAGACTGATAAACCTTTTTAGGATTTTATTTTGATTCTGACTTCAAAAAAATAAACTATAACCACTGATTCGACAGCCAGTCTAATATTATCTTTACAGAATTCAAAGGCATCTGTTTATGTCACATATATATATATGTATGCCTTTGTCATTTGTTCTAGAATACGTACGTAACATTAATGACATTCACATGTTATTGTACATCTGCATATTTTAGATAAATCGTCCATGTAACAAACTACAATACACGTATATGCGCCTGTATTTTAAATGCTGAGTTTTTAATTGATTTATGCTACACCATCGAACGTAAAGTTAAGTTACACCGATAATCAGTGAAGTTATGTCAATAAAGTCGTAAATATTATAGTTATCCCTGATAGCAAGCATACGTTGGCCCAACGTAAGTACGAAATGTGGGCCCAAAGTCATTTTGCGCATCGGCGCAACGTTGGCCCAACATGTTGGTCAAGCGTTGACCCAGCGTTAGCGTACAATTTTTACAATGTTGCTATGAAGCGAGAATGTACGTTTTCATTGGGACACCGTTGGGCCAATGTTTGACCAACACGTTGGCTAACTCTTATTGTTACGGCTAACTGTTGTTGTTACAACAATGGGCAAACACTGGGCCATCATGTTGGCTAACTGTTATTTTTACAACAATAGGCCAACATTGGTCTGACGCTGGTCCACCGTTGGTCCAACACGGTGTTACCACAATTAGGGTTGTTCTAATTTTAATATGTTCTGCAAGCAGTGCTTACTCGTTAGGTAGCATACAGTACACTGTCATACTCGATGATCTGCAAAATAAATACTAATTGTTTTATTTCACTTTATTAAAACCACAGATTTATTTCACATATCAATATTTGGTGATTATATTTCATGTCCGAGAATCAACAGGTATATTGGTACAAAGTCCCACAAATGTAAATAATTCCAAAGGTTATAAGTCCATAACTCGTTGATTTTATTGAAAATCGAAAATTAATCCAGAATACACTGTTCCTTTTAAAAACTGTACTAACCTGATCCTTACCTAGATAATGAAGCATGCATGCAGCGAGGCATTCAACATATCGACCTAAAGTATCATATATCAAACATACTGAATTTCCAAGCCATTATGTTCCAAAATCAAGACGCTTAATCAAGAAAAATGAATAGTTAGAGAAGCAGTAATAAAACAAGAAAACAAGGCATAGTATATTATATAGAGTGGAGTCTTGGTGTGGAGTCTTGGAGTGGAGTGGAGTGAATAATTGGAGTCAAATTTGAAGTGAATATTTTGGAGTCAATTTTTTAGTCTAAACTTGAAGTTTTAATTTCTCTTACAAAATAACCTTTTAGAAACTAATACATTTACATGGGTTACTTCATTTGCACATACAATTATTTATTGATTAAAATTTCTTTAAAATGCATGTGTCATTTTACATGTTCTAAATGAAAAATCCATGTTTGTGTAACAGTTAGGCTGAGCACAGACATATTAATAAATATTGTTATTAGGTCTGTGGGCTGAAAGATCTCTAAGTTACCATAAACTTTAATGTTTTTGTTTTCAGTCTCTGTGGTATGACTAACATATTGGACATATTAGAACTCTGTATACCCCTGACACTGGGTGTCAGTGTCCTGACCTAAGATTAGTTTGTCCCTCGGGATTAATTTAGGTCAGGCCAAAGGGTTATTGCTTCAAAACTTGGGTTAATGTTTGAGAATCCAAGTTCATTTATGTTGTTTTTAGATGGTCTGTGGCTCGCATTAAGGTTAGCACACGTCTCATGGGACAATGCAGCTGTACTAAGTATGTTAGGAACTGCGCACCTTGTGAGGGTCATTCAGAAATATTAAATTGATAATTATTCAAAATATTCAATCCAAATCTGACTCCAAGGTCACTCCAAAATGTGACTCCAAGGTCACTCCAATTATTGACTCCACTTCACTCCAAGACTCCACACCAAGACTCCACTCTATATAATATACTATGCTAGAAAGTATCACAAGCCGGTCAGAACAGTTACATAAGAAAACAGTAAGGGGTATGAATATGATAAAAATAAACGAGCATGTTAGAATTTCTTTTATTTGTAATTGTCAACAATCAAAACACATTTATCATGAAAAATTTGAGCACTAGGTAAACTAGTCATCATGAGACAAAATGAACATGTTTTTAATTTTGGCATCGGTGTTGTATAATGTTAAAATATGAATATGACAGACATCTGAAATAGTATGTGTAATGGATCACTAAATAGAATGTTGTTTCATGATTAGAATGTGAGGAATTGAAAAAATGTCATAGAATAATTATGAAGAATTGGTAAGTTATCATAGTTACAAACAAAAATACATTATTCATCGTTAATGATATTTTAATGTTAGATGCTTTTAATTATTAAATTTCTGATCAGTAGTCCATGAGAATAAGTAGCAGTGGAGCACACCTATTCAAACACTTTAGAAGATGTTTCAGTTAAACATTCATGAACTCTGTTTAATGATTGAAGAGGTTTTGCTTATTTTAAAATCAGACAACTCCAAAAAGAGATACATATATATAGCTTTATACACAAACAGTTGGTACTATTCAAACACAATTTCCTTTATATTATTCTTATAATTAGTACTAATCACTGAACAAATGCAAGTTATGTAGAAGAACTAACGGGGCGCCGCGAACCTTTCAAAAATCAAGATTGCCGTTTGTCTCTTTAATAAAGTTTAACATCAATCAATAATCAGTGACGATTATCGATTTGGAACCAGCTATATTCGTATGTATAGACTGTATCCCTGAAATTCTTATAATTGAAGCCTGTTAGAACCAGTTCTACGCGCATGCGCAGCTCATAAATTTTAGACTGTATACCTAAAATTGATACGTAATTAGTAGTGGAAACCCATAAAACGACTTTATACCAATTTGACTGCGTGCCGGTATTCTTACTCAAATACAGTTGTTTTAATAACAGTCAAATGACGTTGATACACAGTCCAACAACCATAGCAGCTTTCTGAGACAGGGATAACAATAGCCTTAGTCTTGAGGCTCCGGCAATAATAAAATTACTGAAAATTTAAAATATTAAAAAAAAAGATTTGAGCAGAAATAAAATGATAGATTTATTGAAGTACGAGGGCCGTTCAAATAGTACGTGGACAATTTTAATAGTTATTACACTTTTATAAATCAAGTAAATTAGATTATATGACAATAAAGGTTGATATATTCACTTTCAAATCAGTAAATTTTAATGTTTGCACAACCCCATGCACTGTAGCTGCCACGGAGCACGTCCTTTGTGTGCTATGGCGTCGCCTTGAAAACCAACTACAACTTAACGTTATAAATGACGAATACTGCTAGAAATACCAAACGCATTTGTTATTTAATTATATTTTTGTATTATTCATGGTTTGCATTAAATAAATATTTTACATCATTGTTGGATAATCATGTTTCACAGCTTCGGAAATAGATCATTCGAATGCGATCGAGTTAGCATACACATTCAAAATATTTAGAAAACAAATAGCGTAGTCATTCCAAAAGACATCTTTATTGATCATATATCGGTATTCTTAATTTATTAACGTATATATTTTGAAGAAAATATGTAAGATTTAAAAAAAATATGTTTCTGTATTTCATTTTTGCATTAGTTTTTTTGTTTTATTAAAAGTTCGTATTATTTAATATTCTATTAACATTTTAGTTCTCCGTGATTTTATCTGACGTCGTCAGTTTCAACTTAAAAGTAAGGAAGTGTTCGTCTACTTATTTATAGTCTGTTCAATATTCATAACATTTCATAATTGTAATTCTGGAATACCAGTGACAATGCTACTTTACTTTTGTGTATTTTTGCAGACGATTTTCCTTTTATTTAGCCATTTCCGAAATACAGATATGGAATAAAGACGTCAGATTGTGGACTGCTTCGTAGATGGGTTTCTCGCCTTATTATATCATTCATTGCAACTAGAGATCGATATCGACTTTTTGCTTAAATCATTTGATTGCTCATGAGTTGGATTACAACATGTATGAATCTTACAAGTTCACGTCAATACATGAGTGCGATATCGAAAAAGTCCACGTATATTACTTGTACAGCCCTCGTATATATGAATAATAATAATATTATATAATTGCTTAGAAAGGATAATAAAACAAAAGTGAATGAATGGGGCTTTACAATCCTTTAACAGCCAGGGTCATATCGGGTTGGAATGGGGAATGGTGATAACCAAAACTTGACAATGAAAATGATAATCGGAAATGAATATCATGTTCTAAATACTAATAATAATTTTTATATGGTTGGCCAAAAGACGTTGGCCCAACGAAGGAAGACCAAGGTCCTGCCTACTTCTTAATGGTTTACGTTGTTACTTTTACAACGTTGGCTCAACAATGGTCGACAACGGTGTACAACGAGCGCTAACGTTGAACCAACCGTACAACCATTAGCCAACGTCAGCCCAATATAGGCTGTCCACTCTCATACTCTTTTGCTATCTGGGATAGTATTGAGTTTGAAAGGTGGTCTGCCTCCACATTGACCGTCGGTACATACCATAAAATGTGCAGGAAAATGACGTTTAAACACCAAACATCCTTTACTACTACTTATATGAGTAGTTTTAAGACATGCATTACTACAGTATTAGTAAAAACTTACACGAATAATTCCTTCGACCTGAATTTCTCTGCTATTTCCAGAAAACTCCAATATGTTATGTTCAGCGAGATATAAATACGTTCCTGCTGATTGTAACTATGCCACAGTTACATATCGTGTTCTGTGGTGAAACTCTCGTGTGTTAATGTATTTTCCCTATAATTTATAACATTACAAATCTACGTAACAAGTTGCGTTTTTTTCAAAAATGCAATCCCAGTATTTTTAAGAATGGTACAGGGTACAGGAAAATTGATTCAATTTGTTCTCAAGGTTTTAGAACGATGAAAGGAAAACAATTTCTTTCTATTTTCACTGTATGGAGCAAATGCAAAATATGCATGCTTATAATAATATGTATTGTCGCATTGGAGAAACACATACACATGCAAATTATACATGCAGATAATAATAGGTATTGTCGCATTGGAGAAACACATACAAATGCAAAATATACATGCTGATAATAAGAGGTATTGTTACATTGGAGAAACACATACACATGCAAATTATACATGCTGATAATAATAGGTATTGTTACATTGGAGAAACACATACACATGCAAATTATACATGCAGATAATAATAGGTATTGTCGCATTGGAGAAAAACATACACATGCAAAATATACATGCTGATAATAATAGGTATTGTTACATTGGAGAAACACATACACATGCAAATTATACATGCAGATAATAATAGGTATTGTCGCATTGGAGAAACACATACACATGCAAAATATACATGTTGATAATAATAGGTATTGTTACATTGGAGAAACACATACACATGCAAAATATACATGCAGATAATAATAGATATTGTTGCTGATAATAATAGGTATTGTTACATTGGAGAAACACATACACATGCAAATTATACATGCAGATAATAATAGGTATTGTCGCATTGGAGAAACACATACACATGAAAAATATATATGCTGATAATAATAGGTATTGTAACATTGGAGAAACACATACACATGCAAAATATACATGCTGATAATAATAGGTATTGTTGCTGATACTAATAGGTATTGTTACATTGGAGAAACACATACACATGCAAATTATACATGCAGATAATAAGAGGTATTGTCGCATTGGAGAAACACATACACATGCAAAATATACATGCTGATAATAATAGGTATTGTTACATTGGAGAAACACATACACATGCAAAATATATGTATGCGTGTGCGGAGTTTGAAGCATGTATCGTATCTGTATGCATGTACCAAGCCTATATGAGTACGCGGAGTTTGAATCATGAATCGTACTGTATGCGTTTATACCAAACATGTATTCAAGCATACAAATATACTTTTTGGGTGTATTTTTTCCGAAATTATTTTCTTACGCTGTTTTAAATTACTTTCCATTATGCGACTGTGATCTGACTACTGCAATTAATTAATGTAGTTAGCTGCTCACCAACACAGTATGGAGCATATTTACAGCCGCTCCCAGGAAGAGGGAGTGGATACATGGGAGTCCGGGATCACCTTACACATATGACTCTTTAATGGGGGTGCGTCAAGATTTATTCTAGGAGAATCTAAAACATGTACAAATTGATGATACAAATGTCATAATAATGTGAAAAAAGATTTCCTTGTACACTAGGGTCATAGTAAGGCTCTTTTATTATTTTTTTTTGTCCTTTAGCATAAACAATATTAGTTTTGTGTCAATATTAAGTTGGAGACATTCCTACTTACTTATTATTAATAACAGTAATTACTTTGCATCAATAAGACTAGATGCTATTCCTCTTTTTCACATCTACCAACGTTGCAGTGCTATTTTATAAAACACTGTGTTTCTCCGATGCAACCATACCTATTATTATCAGCAACAATACCTATTATTATCAGCAACAACACCTATTATTATATTATCAGCATGTATATTTCGCATGTGTATGTGTTTCTCCAATGCAACACTACCTATTATTATCTGCATGTATATTTTGCATATGTATGTGTTTCTCCAATGAAACACTACCTATTATTATCAGCATGTATATTTTGTATGTGTATGTGTTTCTCCAATGCAACAATACCTATTATTATCAGCAACAATACCTATTATTATCAGCATGTATATGTTGCATGTGTATGTGTTTCTCCAATGCAACAATACCTATTATTATCAGCAACAATACCTATTATTATCAGCATTTATATTTTGCATGTGTATGTGTTTCTCCAATTCAGCAATACCTATTATTATCAGCATGTATATTTTGCATGTGTATGTGTTTCTCCAATGCAACACTACCTATTATTGTCAGCATGTATATTTTGCATGTGTATGTGTTTCTCTAATGCAACAATACCTATTATTATCAGCAACAATACCTATTATTATCAGCATGTATATTGTGCATGTGTATGTGTTTCTCCAATGCAACACTACCTGTTATTATCAGCATGTATATTTTGCATGTGTATGTGTTTCTCTAATGCAACAATACCTATTATTATCAGCAACAATACCTATTATTATCAGCAATAATACCTATTATTATCAGCAACAATACCTATTATTATCCTATTATTATCAGCAACAATACCTATTATTATCAGCAACAATACCTTTTATTATCAGCATGTATATTTTGCATGCGTATGTGTTTCTCCAATGTGACAATACCTAATATTATCAGCAACAATACCTATTATTATCAGCAACAATACCTATTATTATCAGCATGTTTATTTTGCATGTGTATGTGTTTTTCCAATGCAAAAATACCTATTATTATCACCAACAATACCTATTATTAGCAGCATGTTTATTTTGCATGTGTATGTGTTTCTCCAATGCGACCATACCTATTATTATTAGCATGTATATTTTGCATGTGTATGTGTTTCTCCAATGCGACAATTCCTATTATTATCTGCATGTATAATTTGCATGTGTATGTGTTTCTCATATGTAACAATACCTATTATTATCAGCAACAATACCTATTATTATCAGCATGTATATTTTGCATGTGTATGTGTTTCTCCAATGTAACAATACGTATTATTATCAGCATGTATACTGTGCATGTGTATGTGTTTCTCCAATGCGACAATACCTATTATTATCAGCATGTATATTTTGCATGTGTATGTGTTCCTCCAATGTAACAATACCTATTATTATCAGCATGTATATTTTGCATGTGTCTGTGTTTCTGCAATGCGACAAAACCTATTATTATCTGCATGTATAATTTGCATGTGTATGTGTTTCATCAATGTAACAGTACCTATTATTATCAGCACAATACCTATTTATATCAGCATGTATATTTTGCATGTGTATGTGTTTCTCCAATGTAACAATACCTATTATTATCAGCAACAATACCTATTATTATCAGCATTTATATTTTGCATGTGTATGTGTTTCTCCAATGCAGCAATACCTATTATTATCAGCATGTATATGTTGCATGTGTATCTGTTTCTCTAATGCAAATATACCTATTATTATTAGCAACAATACCTATTATTATCAGCATTTATATTTTGCATGTGTATGTGTTTCTCCAATGCAGCAATACCTATTATTATCAGCATGTATATTTTGCATGTGTATGTGTTTCTCCAATGCAACAATACCTAATATCATCTGCATGTATATTTTGAATGTGTATGTGTTTCTCCAATGTAAAAATACCTATTATTATCAGCATGTATATTATGCATGTGTATGTGTTTCTCCAATGTAACAATACCTATTATTATCAGCAACAATACCTATTATTATCAACAACAATACCTATTATCAGCAACAATACCTATTATTATCCTATTATTATCAGCAACAATACCTATTATTATCAGCAACAATACCTTTTATTATCAGCATGTATATTTTGCATGCGTATGTGTTTCTCCAATGTAACAATACCTAATATTATCAGCAACAATACCTATTATTATCAGCAACAATACCTATTATTAGCAGCATGTTTATTTTGCATGTATATGTGTTTTTCCAATGCAAAAATACCTATTATTATCACCAACAATACCTATTATTATCAGCATGTATATTTTGCATGTGTATGTGTTTTTCCAATGCGACATTACCTATTATTATTAGCATGTATATTTTGCATGTGTATGTGTTTCTCCAATGCGACAATACCTATTATTATCTGCATGTATAATTTGCATGTGTATGTGTTTCTCCAATGTAACAATACCTATTATTATCAGCAACAATACGTATTACTATCAGCATGTATATTTTGCATGTGTATGTGTTTCTCCAATGTAACAATACCTATTATTATCAGCATGTATATTTTGCATGTGTATGTGTCTCTCCAAATTGACAATACCTATTATTATCAGCATGTATATTTTGCATGTGTATGTGTTTCTCAAATGTAACAATACCTATTATTATCAGCATGTATATTTTGCATGTGTCTGTGTTTCTCCAATGCGACAATACCTAATATTATCTGCATGTAGAATGTGCATGTGTATGTGTTTCATCAATGTAATAGTACCTATTATTATCAGCAACAATACCTATTATTATCAGCATGTATATTTTGCATGTGTATGTCTTTCTCCAATGTAACAATACCTATTTTTATCAGCATGTATATTTTGCATGTGTATGTGTTTCTCCAATGCGACAATACCTATCATTATCTGCATGTATAATTTGCATGTGTATGTGTTTCTCCAATGTAACAAAACCTATTATTATCAGCAACAATACCTATTATTATCAGCATGTATATTTTGCATGTGTATGTGTTTTTCCAATGCAACACTACCTATTATTATCAGCATGTATATTTTGCATGTGTATGTGTTTCTGTTATACAACAATACCTATTATTATCAACATGTATATTTTGCATGTATATGTGTTTCTCCAATGCAACAATACCTATTATTATCAGCAACAATACCTATTATTATTAGCATGTATGTTTTGCATGTGTATGTGTTTCTCCAATGTAACAATACCTATTATTATCAGCATGTATATTATGCATATGAATGTGTTTCTCCAATGTAACAATACCTATTATTATCAGAAACAATACCTATTATTATCAGCAACAATACCTATTATTATCAGCGATATACCTATTAATATCAGCATGTATATATTGCATGTGTATGTGTTTCTCCCATGCAACAATACCTATTATTATCAGCAACAAAACCTATTATTATCAGCATTTATATTTTGCATGTGTATGTGTTTCTCCAATGCAGCAATACCTATTATTATCAGCATGTATATTTTGCATGTGTATGTCTTTCTCCAATGCAACACTACCTATTATCATCTGCATGTATATTTTGCATGTGTATGTGTTTCTCGAATGTAACAATACCTATTATTATCAGCATGTATATTATGCATGTATATGTGTTTCTCCAATGTAACACTACCTATTATTATCAGCAACAATAGCTATTATTATCAGCAACAATACCTATTATTATCAGCAACAATACCTATTATTATCAGCAACAATACCTATTAGTATCCTATTATTATCAGCAACAATACCAATTATTATCAGCAACAATACCATTTATTATCAGCATGTATATTTTGCATGCTTATGTGTTTCTCCAATGTAACAATATCTAATATTATCAGCAACAATACTTATTATTATCAGCAACAATACCTATTATTAGCAGCATGTATATTTTGCATGTGTATGTGTTTCTCCAATGTAACAATACCTACTATTATCAGCATGTATATTTTGCATGTGTATGTATTTCTCCAATGCGACAATACCTATTATTATCAGCATGTATATTTTGCATGTGTATGTGTTTCTCCAATGTAACAATAACTATTATTATCAGCATGTATATTTTGCATGTGTCTGTGTTTCTCCAATGCGACAATACCTAATATTATCTGCATGTATAATTTGCATGTGTATGTGTTTTTTCAATGCAAAAATACCTATTATTATCACCAACAATACCTATTATTATCAGCATGTATATTTTGCATGTGTATGTGTTTCTCCAATGTAACAATACCTACTATTATCAGCATGTATATTTTGCATGTGTATGTGTTTCTCTAATGCGACAATACCTATTATTATCAGCATGTATATTTTGCATGTGTCTGTGTTTCTCCAATGTGACAATACATAATGTTATCTGCATGTATAATTTGTATGTGTATGTGTTTCATCAATGTTACAATATCTATTATTATCAGCAACAATACCTATTATTATGAGCATGTATATTTTGCATGTGTATGTGTTTCTCCAATGTAACAATACCTATTATTATCAGCCTGTATATTTTGCATGTGTATGTGTTTCTCTTATACAACAATACCTATTATTATCAACATCTATATTTTGCATGTATATGTGTTTCTCCAATGCAACAATACCTATTATTATCAGCAACAATACCTATTATTAATAGCATGTATGTTTTGCATGTGTATGTGTTTCTCCAATGTAACAATACCTATTATTATCAGCATGTATATTATGCATGTGTATGTGTTTCTCCAATGTAACAATACCTATTATTATCAGAAACAATACCTTTTATTATCAGCAACAATACCTATTATTATCAGCAATAATACCTATTAATATCAGCATGTATATGTTACATGTATATGTGTTTCTCCAATGCAACAATACCTATTATTATCAGCAACAATACCTATTATTATTAGCATGTATGTTTTGCATGTGTATGTGTTTCTCCAATGTAACAATACCTATTATTATCAGCATGTATATTATGCATGTGTATGTGTTTCTCCAATGTAACAATACCTATTATTATCAGAAACAATACCTATTATTATCAGCAACAATACCTATTATTATCAGCAATAATACCTATTAATATCAGCATGTATATGTTGCATGTGTATGTGTTTCTCCAATGCAACAATTCCTATTATTATCAGCAACAATACATATTATTATCAGCATTTATATTTTGCATGTGTATGTGTTTCTCCAATGCAGCAATACCTATTATCATCTGGATGTATATTTTGCATGTGTATGTGTTTCTCAAATGTAACAATACCTATTATTATCAGCATGTATATTATGCATGTGTATGTGTTTCTCCAATGTAACATTACCTATTATTATCAGCAACAATACCTATTATTATCAGCAATATTATTATCAGCAACAATACCTAATATTATCAGCTACAATACCTATTATTATCCTATTATTATCAGCAACAATACCTATTATTATCAGCAACAATACCATTTATTATCAGCATGTATATTTTGCATGCTTATGTGTTTCTCCAATGTAACAATATCTAATATCTAATATTATCAGCAACAATACCTATTATTATCAGCAACAATACCTATTATTATCAGCATGTTTGTTTTGCATGTGTATGTGTTTTTTCAATGCAAAAATACCTATTATTATCACCAACAATACCTATTATTATCAGCATGTATATTTTGCATGTGTATGTGTTTCTCCAATGTAACAATACCTATTATTATCAGCATGTATATTTTGCATGTGTATGTGTTTCTCCAATGCGACAATACCTATTATTATCAGCATGTATATTTTCATGTGTATGTGTTTCTCCAATGTAACAATAACTATTATTATCAGCATGTATATTTTGCATGTGTCTGTGTTTCTCCAATGCGACAATACCTTATATTATCTGCATGTATAATTTGCATGTGTATGTGTTTCATCAATGTAACAATATCTATTATTATCAGCAACAATACCTATTATTATCAGCATGTATATTTTGCATGTGTATGTGTTTCTCCAATGTAATAATACCTATTATTATCTAGAAACAAATGATTTATTAGTCGACGAACAAAACGGTTTCAGACAGAACAGATCTTGCGAAGATCATATGTTTTCTTTGACATCCATTATTAGAAACAGAAAATCCGAAAATTTGCATACTTTTACATGTTTTGTAGATATGTCGAAGGCGTTTGACCGGATAAATAGGGATATTTTGTATATAAAATTAGCCAATATAGGCGTTTCTGGTAACTTATTAGAAGCCATAAAGGGTCTATATATTGAATGTAAAGCAGCAGTTAATGTAAATGGAAGTTGCACTGATTTTTTTGATATACATTCAGGTGTAAAACAAGGGGACGTAATTTCTCCGACACTTTTCTCTATCTTTATCAATGATCTTGCGTTAGAAATTAAACATTTGGATCTTGGTGTTGAAATAGGAAATGATATCAAAGTAGGAATTCTTCTTTTTGCAGACGACATTGTGTTAATAGCTCCGTCTGAACTTAATTTACAGTTAATGATAAATTTTCTCAACACCTGGTGCTGTAAAAATCAAATGTTAGTTAATATAGGTAAAACGAAAGTAGTACAGTTTCGCAAAAAAAGCCAACCAAGGACAGCTTTTGAATTTCACATAGGTAATACTAAGCTTGAAATATGTGAAAACTACAAATACCTTGGTATCATATTAAATGAATTTTTAGTTTTACTGAAACAGCAAATGTTTTGAGCGAATCTGGCAGAGCATTTTCGTCATTAGTTTCAAATTTATATAATAAGGTTGATATAATGTATTCATCATACTCCAAGATATATGATTGTAAAATTGTTCCAATTATGGATTATGCCTCAAGCATTTGGGGGTATAAATGTTACTCTAAGCCAGACACATTACACAATAGAGTTATACGATTTTTCCTCGGTGTACATAAATGTACTTCTAATCCCGCTATTCATGGTGATATGGGCTGGATACCGCCTAAAATTAGAAGACAATTAAACAGCTTACGTTTATGGAAACGACTGATATCTATGAATAATAACAGACTTACAAAAAAGATTTTTCTTTGGGATTATTCAAAATGTAAAAACAATTGGTCGCATGATATTAAAACAATTTTCAAAGAAATTAACTGTGTTTCGGCCTTTGATAATTTGTCACTACAAGATTTTAACAATACGTCTTTTATACACGAAGTTAAAGCAAAACTGATGACAATATATAAGGAAAAATGGCTCAATGATGTTAATTCTCAAACCAAATTGAGCAATTATAAACTTTTTAAAGATACATATGAACGCGAAAATTATGTCCAGTTAAATTTAAGGAAACACATACGCTCTGTGATTGCTCAATTTAGAGCAGGTTCATTGCCAATAGAAATTGAATTAGGCCGATACCACAGAATTCCAAGACAAGATAGAATATGTAAACAATGTCAGGCTCAGTGTGTAGAAACAGAAAATCACTTTCTATTTTACTGCGAGAGGCACAGTGCCTCTCGAATTGAACTATTGCATACAATAAATGAACTGTGTCCAGACACAGCTACCGAGGCAGACAAAATTAAAGTGCTTTTAACAAATGAAAGGATTCTATTAAAAACGGGACAGTTTATTATAAATGCCTTAAAAAATCGTACAAATTAATGTGTACTATATTTTTCATGTTTACTTTTGTTATACCTATTAAATGAGTTGTAAAATCAATAATGCAACTGATATTTCTATAGTGACTAATAAGTCTCATTAGGCTGGGTATTCATTTGTTTACTTAATATTGCCTATATTATACTGTATTGTTTTATATATGTAATATTTTGTAACGATGTTATTTGTCACTTTAATAAAATAATAAAATATATATATGTGTTTCTCCAATGTAACAATACCTATTAGTATCAGCATGTATATTATGCATGTGTATGTGTTTCTCCAATGTAGCAATACCTATTATTATCAGCAACAATACCTATTATTATCAGCAACAATACCTATTATTATCAGCATGTATATTTTGCATGTGTATGTGTTTCTCCAATGCAACACTACCTATTATTATCTGCATGTATATTTTGCATGTGTATGTGTTTCTCTAATGCAACAATACCTATTATTATCAGCATGTATATTATGCATGTGTATGTGTTTCTCCAATGTAGCAATGCCTATTGTTATCAGCAACAATACCTATTATTATCAGCAACAATACCTATTATTATCAGCAATAATACCTATTATTATCAGCATGTATATGTTGCATGTGTATGTGTTTCTCCAATGCAACAATAACTATTATTATCAGCAACAATACCTATTATTATCAGCATTTATATTTTGCATGTGTATGTGTGTCGCCAATGCAGAAATACCTATTATTATCAGCATGTATATTTTGCATGTGTATGTGTTTCTCCAATGCAACACTACCTATTATCATTTGCATGTATATTTTGCATGTGTATGTGTTTCTCCAATGTAACAATACCTATTATTATCAGCATGTATAGTATGCATGTGTATGTGTTTCTCCAATGTACGTACCTATTATTATCAGCAACAATATGTATTATTATCAGCAACAATACCTATTATTATCAGCAACAATACCTATTATTATCAGCAACAATACCTTTTATTATCAGCATGTATATTTTGCATACGTATGTGTTTCTCCAATGTAACAATACCTAATATTATCAGCAACAATACCTATTATTTTCAGCAACAATACCTATTATTATCAGCATGTTTTTTTTGCATGTGTATGTGTTTTTCCAATGCAAAAATACCTATTATTATCACCAACAATACCTATTATTATCAGCATGTATATTTTGCATGTGTATGTGTTTCTCCAATGCGACAATACCTATTATTATCAGCATGTATATTTTGCATGTGTATGTGTTTCTCCAATGCGACAATACCTATTATTATCTGCATGTATAATTTGCATGTGTATGTGTTTCTCCAATGTAACAATACCTATTATTATCAGCAACAATACCTATTATTATCAGCATGTGTATTTTGCATGTGTATGTGTTTCTCCAATTTAACAATACCTATTACTATCAGCATGTATCTTTTGCATGTGTAAGTGTTTCTCCAATGCGACCATACCTATTATTATCAGCATGTATATTTTGCATGTGTATGTGTTTCTCCAATGTAACAATACCTATTATTATCAGCATGTGCTCGATACATGCATAATGGTATTATAAATGATTCAGAAATCGCTAAATAAAGCGTCTCCGTGGCCGAATGGTTAAAGAGTTAGGTTGCAAACCTTCGCCTCTCACAGTTACGGGTTCGTATCCCACTGGGAGCTCAACTTGTGAGGAAGTATCGAATCTTACGGATGGCGGGAGGTGTACAGTATTGGTTCTATCCAGGAAGTGCAGGTGGTCTGCCTCCACCGTAAAAAAAACGTTATATATAACCTTACATGTGTTGACAATGACGTAAAACACCATACAACTATACAAACAGAATTCGCTCACGCATACAGGTACGGTTGGTACATGCATACAGATACGATACATGATTCAAACTCCGCACACGCATACATGCTCCTTACATGCAAATATATACGATACATAATTCAAACTCTGAAGGCACATGCTCGGTATAGCCATACATATACCGTACATGATTCAGAATTCGCACAAGCATACAGCATGCATACAAATACGATACATAATTCAAACTCCACACATGCATACAGGCTCGGTACACGCATGCATACACGGTGCATGAATGCACGTTCGATATATGAATGCATGTTCGGTACACGCATGCATATATAGTTTTCTTACGTACCTGTACATACAAGGCTCCGACGGTACGCACACAATGGTAAGACGGTACACACGCAAAGGTACGACGGTACACACACAATGCTACGACGATACACATACACTGGTACGACGGCACATACATAGTGGTACGTCGGCACACACACAGTAGAACGTCGGTAAACACACAATGGTACGACGGTATAAACACAAGGGTTTTACGGTGAACACCCAAGTTACGAAGGTACACACACAAGGCTACGACGGTACACATACTCTGGTACGACCGTAAACACACAGTGTTACGTCGGTAAACACACAATGGTATGATTGTACACACACAGTGGTACGACGGCACACACACAGTAGTACGACGGTAATCACAAAGTGGAACGTCGGTAAACAGACACTGGTACGACGGTATAAACACAAGGGTATTACGGTGAAAACGCAAGGTACAAAGATACACACACAAGGGTACGACTGTACATACACAAGCGTACGACGGCACACACACATTGGTACAACGGTAAACACACAAGGCTCAAAGGTGCACAAACAAGGGTATGACGGTACACACGCAAAGGTACAACGGTTCACACACACACACACAATGGTACGGCGGTACACTTACACAAGGGTACGATGATAAACACACAAGGATACGACGTTAAACACACAAGGGTATGACGATAATGCCACGAAAGTACGACGGTACACACAAACGGGAACAACGGCACCCTATCGAACCTTCCAATACGCATTTGATTCTCGATTCAGAAGCTGTTTACTTGGTATTTGGGTAAAACATTTCAGTCCGTTGGCCAAACATCGTTTTTAGCCATGACTCAAAACGATCGTCCACACAATGTGTTTTGATAGTTTT
The DNA here is from genome assembly GCA_037043455.1 of Cyrtodaria siliqua. Lineage (NCBI taxonomy): Eukaryota > Metazoa > Mollusca > Bivalvia > Adapedonta > Hiatellidae > Cyrtodaria > Cyrtodaria siliqua. The sequence continues at coordinate 29,034 of JAWPHD010011653.1, forward strand.
AATATGTTTAAGGTATGCTGATTCTGAATCTGAATGATGCCGCATTGGCATCCTTGAGGGAGGAAATTGAAATATTCAAGATGGCCGCCAAGATGGCTGCCGTGACATTAAAATGACAATATCCTGGCTTCTGCATTAGATAGGACATTCATTTTGGTGTCAATGGATAGGTTTCTTCAGTCAAGGAATCCATTTCTAACTTCACCTTAGTAGTATAGATACTAGGGGTACCAGCACAGTTTCCCCTCGCGGGCCTCAAACCCAAGCAACAGTTAAATATGCCAGCCGTGGCTATTAACTCAAACACGCCATCATTAACACAAAAATCTAAATGAAAGTCAAAAGCCCTGGACACATATTATTAGTTGCTCAAGCAACCCCGCTCTGTGAAACTCCGCTGGTACTCCTAGTATCTATACTACTAATCAATTCGGTTTGTCATTGTAATAACATAACATTTGCAACTCGTTAAGCAAAGTCAGACGGAACCGGGCAGCAGTCTTCATCATCACTCTGCATATCATTTTTTACCATGGAGTATTTTACTTGTATGTTAAGGTATCTTGTCCATTATCTAGTATGTACCGTTTATCATCATAAGCTGATAAACATTTTTTATTTATTGCATAGCTGCTTATGTTATGCTTTTGTGATCTAATGACTTTCATCTCATGGTGAGCTTCTGTTGCCGTAAACAAAATCTTTTTGTAATCATCATGTGCTATCTGTTTTTTAACAACACACTTTTTAACACCTTTACATTTCTTCGCACCAGTCTCATTATCTAACACATATGAATATAGTTTACTCCGCAGTCCAACAAATTCAACAATGGGTTACCACAAGTTTCTTCTTTCATCTTGCAAATAACTTTTTTATTATCATTAAAATGAAAAATACATTTTGGATCATAATCACAATTATCAAAAAGTTTTTTATCCTTGTAAAAGTCTGCATACACATCTTTTGTTTTTATTTCATAGCACAAAGAATCGGTATCAGTAAATAATAACTTAGCTTTTTTATCATATTTGTTTTTAATGTAGTTGTAATGGAAATCATACATCAAATATTTTGACAAGTCTAAAATACACATACCAACATAAACAGGACGATTCAAAACTAGTCTTTCTTTTATTCTGTTTATGTCGAATAAATTTTCATTAAACATTTTACAAGAAATAAATGAAGGTATTGCTGCATATTTTAAAAGGACCTACTCGTCGTGAGTTAATTTAACATTATTTCTTTTTCTTAAATTTGTCATAGTTTTACCAAAAATTGAATTGTTCATCAGTTGAAAAAATCCTTTTCAAAAGCATTTTTACCAGCTGTTCTCTTGGCAGTATTAAAATCTATGTATGTCTTTAACCACTCTGATTCGTCAAACTGTAGTATTCGATGTATTTTTGTCACCTTTAATCCAAGCGTTTTATACAATTCTAAGTTTCTAAAATGCACGACATACTTTTCTTTATTTTTTAGTGTTGTAACAAGTTTATTAACATTGCAATGTCCTAAATTAAACTTTTGTTTTAAATTTTTACAATAGTCTGACAACCACACATCTTTTATATTTAGACTTTCCGGGGCAAGAGGATAATCATTATGTGAGTCATGCAGTTTCTCAGGATACTCGATATCGCACTCAACAATGTAATTTGATTTTCCTTTTTCAAACTTATCAACCCACTTGAAGTTGCCAGTAGGTAACGGTTGACACATGGCCCACCCATATAAGTTATTAGCATCAAGATATATTATGTACTTGCTTTATTTTTTCTTGTCGTAGTTTTTCATATATTTATTGTAAGCCTGTGAATATCTGTTTGCGATATTACTCGTGCCGCCTCTTAATCCTTTTTCCACAAACAAATATTGATTAATATCAGTTATTAAATCAAGTTCGATACCAGTCATCTTAAGGCATGCATCCCAGGCTAAACCAGGACTACTGAAGTAATGGCAAGGATCTAATTTGTAATACTCAATGCACATTTATCTAAAGTTTTCAAAAACATCTGTCAGCAACAGCACATCAGTCTTAAGATACAGATCATGATATGCTCCTATATTTTTAATCTTAAATGTTTTCCATATGTTTTTAGCATGATCGTAATCTGCATCTAAAATGTGTTCATCATATAATTGAGATAAAAACTGTTCATATACTCAGAAGGATAAACGCCTTTTCTTTTTAGCAAGTCTAACTTTTTACCGCTATATTATTGAGCTATGTATTGAAACGACGGAACGTTTTTACGAGATTATCTAATGATTGGGACATAAACTGAAAACTATCAATACATAATAAACTTTTTCCTAACATGAAAGCCAAATATTTTTCCATGTTATTCGGTATAACATTTATGTTTTGTTAAACTTTCCGATGTGTTGCATGATAAAGTGAGAGTCATATCCTCTCAAGTTATGGAACACAACAGGTATTTTGTTAGTTAGTCTGAAATTATTATTACATATGTCATGAGCGCTTCCCCTGAACTTTCCAGTTATATGACAATGGTCCCTGACTTTTCTAACAGAGTTTTTATATGCTACCGTACGACCTGGGTCATCTTTTTTAAGAGTTATTGAAAAAACATTACCACAAATATGGCATGATTTAGATTTTTCGAATCTAGCTTCTTCTTCCTGTTACATTACTAGATCTTTCTTAAAATGTGCATTCGTAGTTTTCTTACACCACTTTTCTTGTTCTATCATTTTTTCTAAAAACTTGTAAACAGCATTTGGTCCTCTGTATGTCACAACTGGTTTTGAATATTGATCATCATAACAACAAACAACCTTATACCCATAACTGCAATCAGTATGCTTTTGATATGCTTCTGTATGTGATTTTTTAGGATTGTTTGATGCTGAAGAAATACTTTCGGTTACTTCTTCCAAATCAGCATATATGACAAACGGAACCATTAGTTGCTTTTCATAGTTTTTAAACTTAACTTTTTCATCTTTGTTTGGCATCTCTACTGCTTGTTTTCCATTAATTGAAAGAAAAACAGATTTATGTTTTTACTAAAACTCTTTTTAATGTAAAGCACTGCAAGCAATTTTTACAAAACCATTTTTTTCCCTTGTATGCTATTTGATTAAACATCAAACTGTTAAAATCTTTTATCCATACTAAAAGATTTTTTTCTTTTTCGGTGATCAAAAGCATATCACACGATTCTTTTGATTTATATTTTGATATGTACAAAGGGTATACTTGATTATCTTCATACCCAAATATGTTAAAACAAGTGTTGTTTTGTTTTTCTATTTTTGGGATTTGTTGAATTGTAACAGGAAATGTTACTCCCTTGTATTCAAGATTACCAATATGTTTTTTATAATTTGATATTCTTTGAGGATTTTTTCCAACAGGAAATTTACAAGCTAAATGGCACCATCTAAAGCATTCGTTATCTTTTTCATTTTTTATATTTATCAATCCTTTTTTAGCATTAGCAAGTTCTTTTGGTAAATCCAAATTAGAGCTACCTCGTAAAGGCTTATACTTTATTCGATTTATGTAATGTGCATCTAGTGTTTCAATTACCCAACCACTTCCCGACTGAATCCAATTTCCAATTCTATTTATAATTTCTTCCCGTGCTTTTTTAAATGCGTCTGATATTTGATTTTTGTTTAATATTATTACAGCCTTTGAGGCAAAGTAAGCTGTTTTGTATATAATATTAAAACCTCCTTTATGTTCTTTATTCATTAGTGATTTTTTTTAAAAGTAAGTTTTACATCAATGCTTAATTTAAATCCGCCTGTTCTTTTCAGTTCTGCTTTGAGAAACTTTACAGCAGGATAGTGTACTTTTTGTAGTTGAACAATCGGATCATAACTACTATACATGTTTCAATTTCTCGGATACTCATTATATAATATTACAAGAGATTATTTATTTAAGCCTACAATTATTTTATTTAATTATTTTGAAGTAAAATATTTATTTCCTGGTTAGATTATATTATTTTTTTTATTTATCAATACATAATGATATTAATTCCTTTGTCTAACAAAATGATGTAGTAAGGAATAAAAGCCGCCTCGGTTAAAATAATATTAGTTGTTAATGCAATTTGTTTTTTACAGAAAGCATGCAACTTGTTTATATCTGCTTTTGTATTTCCATGGTAATTTTAGTTGTTGTGTCATTGTTATAATTCTTTTAGTCAGATCGTGAAAGTTTGTAAAAAATATTAACTCTTTGTCAAGTTTACTCATATCTTCAAAATCAACCATTTGAGATATGTTATTTGATCTTCCTTAAAGTTTTTGATTTTATTTTCTACTTGTTCCATTATAATATTATGTAAGATAATAATGTTCAAGTCTGTATTTAAATATATAATGCTATATTATAATATAATGAATTGCAAATATAGTCAAATAGTTTTAGATATTATTGATCCTTCTGGGGTGTGCATATATTGCATCTTATTTTACACAACTATTAAAAAGAAGCTTTGCAAATATTGTACTAAAACCAAACTATGCTATAACTGTACATACGCATGTGTGAATTGTAATGATACTTGTGAAGTTTTCGATAACGAGGGTATTTGTCTTAACTGCGGCACTCACAGTAGTTATAATCTTACCACAGGTTACAACTACAGCCAAAAGAAAACTATTTATCACAGAAAGTATCATTTAGATAAATACTTGGTACCATTTGATTTGTCTTCAGCAAACAGACAAAGATTTGAAGATTTGGTTTAAAATATTGTAGAGATTTTGAATAAGCTAGAAGGTCTAAAAAGATCAATCAAATTTGAATACATTTTTCAGAAAATATTTAAAATATTAAAAATAGAAAAAGAAACAAAACCGATTAAAACAAAATCAACCAGAGAAAAGTATGATAGGATATGGTAACAAGTCAGAAAAGAATTACGACTGAATGCCATGGCCATTTAACTTAAATTTGTTCATATACATTTCCAGAAATTCTGTAAAGTTATCATTCTTTTGAATCTCTAATATTTTATTAAAGGTAATCATAATTACCTTTTCATCATTTTCTATTCCTGTTGTTGTTTGGACATATGATAGAAGTTGTTTAAAACTCCTATGATGTGTTTTTAAGTCTTTTTATCTGCTATTGTTGTTTTACTTGCTAAAACAGCAACTATTGGAGGAACTGCACCAATTGCGGCTACAAATACAGGAATTGCTGGAACTAATGCTAGAACAGCACCACAACCAATTATCCCACTGACAATCTGTAATGTTGTGTTTATAATACCGCACAATTTATAACTGCGTCTGTATGCAGCTACAAGTCGCGTCAAGTGATCAATTAATTCTTCTTTGGTTTTCATGTATAATTACAGTTAGAACATAATTTAATCAAAATATTTAGAAAATAGTTGCTCATGTTCTTCAGGTAATATTTTACCTATTTTAATAATTCATCGATTATGCTAATACCTTTATTTAAAAGCTGTGGACTATTATTACCTGATTTGATACTTCCGCATACTAACTCCAGATCATCCATCAAATCATCAGGACTATTATAATATTCAACATCAACACAACCTCCTAAAATCCTTTTGAAGAACCTTTATGAACTGATAAATCAGATAATTATGTTAGTTCTTTAAACACATTCTGAGACAGTTTTGAATAAGTTTTTATTATTTTTTTATTATTGTAACGCTTTGTTATCAAGTCTATAAAACCATCGTCTACTTTTAGATTTAGCACGATTTCTTCTCCTTGTTTGGCAATAAGTTTGTGATGACCAACAAGCTCAGATAAATCAATTTGCAACATTCCATAGTAGCCATCTTTGTCGACTTTGTAGGAATTTTTATTTTGTTGCATCCCTTCCCCTAAAACGGTTTTTCTAGGCAAAATGAGCCTGCTTAACGAAATTATTTCATTAATCCTTTTTCTATAATCTGCCAAAGCCTCCGACTCGTTTATTAGAGCTTGCTTATCTAGCTCATATGCTGCTTTTTTCATTACATCTTTTTCTTTTGTTATCTGCTTAGATAGGGTACCCTTGTTACGTCCAATTGTATTGATTTTATTGGAAACATCTGTAAGCAATGGTTCGAAATTAAACTCACCAGCGGTTGCTATTTGTTGGACTAATTCTGTTGGTAAAGGATAGTTATATGCTTTTATCACGGATTCATTTATACCAACATTAAAATTACGAATTTTGCCATACTAGGTTCTTCACCAAATAACTGAGGTAATCCCCGGTATGCCTCATGTTCTTGTACTTCCTCGCCTATTGCTGCTGGAAGAGCGGCTAATTGCTGACTTATTTTCGGAAGGGAAGCTAACTGCTCAGTTAGCTGCTGTTCTGACTGACTTTTTGTTTCACCAGTCACAGGTTTATTAAATATGTCTTTGTACAAATCACGACTAGCTCCTTTTCTAGTCTTTTTGAGTAACTTTATTTTCGTATTCTTTAACAAGCTCACTCGCTTTTCGCTTTTTATCTGCTAATTCTTTCCATTTTAACAAAGACATGTATAATATAAGGTTAGATTAAAAATAAGTTTAATTTTCATACTGTGTTCATATACATGTTCATATGCATTTACACGTTGATTTATTTCTTCGAAGTTGTAGGTTTCGTTTTCTTCTTGGCTGGAGGCTTAATCGCTTTTTTAGCTGGAGGTTTAATCGCTTTTTTATTTTTTATAGGTTTGATATTTGCATGTGCTTTTTCAGACTCATTTTGTATTTTAACTAACTTCTTTTCCAGACGTGTTATCTCACTAGGAGATTTAGATTTGTTTCACATTTTATTTATTTGTTTTCTTTCTGCTTCTAATCCTATCAAATAAATAGTATTTGGTCGTTCTTCTGTTTTCGACAGACTTCCTGGATTTTTCATTGCCGGTCTCCAGGCAGGATCTGCATCTTTTTGTTTTGTAGGTCCTGTGATACTCGTCTTAACTTTTTGTAATCCGTAATATCTAACTTGATTAGCCTTAAAACATTCTGTTCCAAGTTGTTTACCACGAGGAATTTGTTTTATTCCACAACATACTTTTGACATATATTTAATAAAGGTTAGATTAATTAAGATAAGTTTTTTAATCAAACCTGCTCCGCTCCCAATCCCCGCTAGAAGGATCGATGAGTTTTTTTAACTTTGGGTTTAACTGCTTTTTTAACTTTGGGTTTTACTGCTTTTTAAACAGCAGGCCCAACTGTTTTTTTAACTGCGGGCTTGACTGCTTTTGCGATTGCAGGCTTAACTGCTTTTTTGATTGCAGGCTTGACTGCTTTTTTAACTGCTTTTTCAACTGCAGTCTTAACTACGTTTTCAACTACTTTTTGCATTCCGTAATATCTTACTTGATTAGCCTTAAAACATTCTGCTTCTGTTCCAAGGCGTTTACCACGGGGAATTTGTTTTATTCCACAATACACTTTTGACATTTATAATAATACTTGGATAATATTAATATTATCTGACTATCATTATAAACTATGACATGAAGACAGAAAACGGTAATTTTAAACAGATATGGAACTTCATGCCAGCCTCTGGTTTTAGAATGTTAATTTGTGGTAATTCAGGATCTGGCAAAACAAACACATTAGTTCACATGTTGCTGAAACCTTTAGTTTACTATGACACGGTTTACTTGTTTGCTTAAAACTTGGAGCAGTCTAAGTATCAGGTTTTATCACAAAAACTTGAAAAGATAGAAAAAAAGAATAAAATCGCAGTCGAAGACATATTAGAATGTTCAAATGATGAAGTTATCCCCGTGGATACCTTAGATTCAGATAACCAGAAGATAGTCATTTTTGATGATTATGTTTGCGAGCGCAATCAAAACGATATTATTAACTATTTCATCCAGGGAAGACACAAAAGTTGTTGTGTAATTTATTTATCTCAATCTTATTACAAAACTCCCAAAGACATTCGGTTGAATTGCTCTCATTACATCTTCTTTGCAACTCCAGTTAATCGTGAGCTGGGTATGCTTTCTAGAGAACAAGATGTCAGCAAAGATCGGTATAAAAAAGCAACTGACAAACAGTATGATTTCCTGTATCTAGACAAGCCCAGAAAGTTAGTAAAGCGTAACTTCACTGGTGAAATTTAATCTAATCATATTATATATAATGGGACATTTTAACGATCTTGGTGAGGAAGTTACTACTGGCATTGTTAATATTAAAAATGTTGGTATTGTGCTGTCTGAGTATGTAAAACAAAAACATTTGGTTAATTATCTTAACAAAGGCAAAAACCATCAAAATATTTTGAGAAGTGATCTTGACATGAATAAAAATAGAATTATCAATGTCGGCAATCCAGACAAAGCAGATGATGCAGCAACAAAACAATTTACTTTGAGAAGAATAGCAAAGATCATACAGGATTATAATATTGATAAAATTCCAGACATGATGAAAGATTTAACAACGGGTGTTGATGATAAACTAAGTCAAATACAAACAAAGTTGCAAGCAAACCGTGAGAAAATTATTGAAATTCAAAACGGTTTAAAAGATGAAATAAAACTTTTGAGTGATGCTTTGAAAGAGCTAGAAAAGAAAGAAGATTGATTGGAAGAGAGTGAAGACTTCAAGAAATTAAGAGAACAAATAAGATCTGGTGTTCAAAATATTAATACACGGATTGGAGAAATCAATAAACAAATGGTTGATAACAATGAACTAGAAACTGCTATTGCCGATGCTTCAAAACAAATGAGAACTGCTTTTACTACTGAAATAACTCAAATTAAAATATTAAATCAACAGATAAGCACTTACGTTCAGCAAAGAGTTTGAAGACATCAACAAAAAATGGTTGACAAAGCTGCCCAGGATGAAAGAAGCAAAGCTTTTGATGTCGAAATAGCTTCATTGAAACAGTTTAATCAAAGGTCCGATAGTCGGCACACAGCAGTTCTTGGTATAATTGACGGGTTAAAAGTAAAAGTAGACTATCTAAGTCGGATTCTACTGTTTGAATATACGATAGATGGAATAAGTATTATTCAAGATTATGGCAAGAGTACTAATAGTGAAACCTTTTTTGTATCATACCCGACGCAAAAACCACTTGAAAGATCCGGGCGTTCACACAATTTTCTCCAGGCGTTTACTTTTATGGCCAATCTACTTATAAAAGGTGAAAATATTATATAAAAAAAAACTTTGGGGTTGCAAATTCTTAAAGAAGGCCGTCATGTATTTGAAATAGATTTTACTTTTACAGGAGCAGATATACAAAGTTTCTTTATTTATGTATCATCTGGTGATGTCGGAAAGCATCTCCGCCCGATAATAAAACATTTGAATTATATCTCAAACCACCATATGGTATGCACTTCAGATCATACATAAAATACGACACTACACAAGTTTTCAATTTTGAAAAATCAAGTTATAAACTATTTTACATACCGGAATGATTAGTATTAACAAAAAGTATCCATTCTATAATAAATGGAACAAAAAATTGTATTATCATCAGAAAAAGCTTCAATAATTAATAACTCAAATACATCGAGTAATTTTACAACTGTATTTGACAGACCATTAATATTAGGCAGGAACACACAGTATGGTATTGGACTCGATAATATTAATTCCATGACTTACTCATGGTATAATATTAGTGAAGATTTTAATAACAAAGTGATAAGGTATCACAATGGAACAGATTTGAAAACTATTAGATTTGAAAACGGAAATTACAGTTATGCCGATATCGATAATTACATAAAAGTAACATTGAATGTAAACGTTGATTTGACAGATGACTCACCTGTCCCGATAAAAATTGAGTTTGATTTATCAAGTTTCAATATTTAGTTACCATTCGTGATACGTTCATGCTTGATTTGAGAGAATTAAACGTTCACACCTTGATTGTGTTTGACAAAGATGCAGTTATTAGAGAAACTAAATTTGGAACTGTAACACCAAACAGAACAAATTCTATCGATACATTGTAATAATAAAACCTCGAACAATTTGAAAATCAGCTAGTCTAATCGAATTAGTATCTCTAGAGGTATGGTTCTTCAAATATTGAAACATTTTATCTGTTGCTTCGTAAAAACTCTAGCATCTTCCATTTCCATCCGATCTTTTCAAATCTAGATTGTTGATATTACTAAATGTTCAAACACTTAAAAAAATCAACAGGATCATATTACTAACACCATAGTCATTGCCCTTCAGTTACTGGGGAAGCAATTTGCTTTAACATTTGTTTGTTTATGTAGCTATTTTAGTTTTTTACCTTAAATATTACCAAAAATGTTCAGAATGATCGTATCAAAAACGCTCGGACTAGTTAAAAAAACAGCAATATCTGACGCACATCTATCCATATCCGCCCAACCCACGCCTCACACATGTTTTTAATATTGTATAATAAAGAAAAAAGAACCATGTCGTACGTTTCGATTTTCAAAACGGCGAAATTTAAATACTTAAGAAATATTGTTCTCTTTATGCTCAAATGATCAACAAGCTTATGAATCAATGTACCTGAAGTTAATTTTCAGAAATTATTATTTTCAATTGATCAACGGGCATTTACAGTGTAATTGGGATTGATTACGAATTCAATTGACCTCAGACGTAAACATAACATGTCTTCTGAAAAAGCAACATGCAATGCACAAATATCGCGACTTCTATTAATTCAAATAAAGCAATAGAGAGAGAAACAGATATTATGTGTGTGTGTGTGTGTGTGTGTGTGTGTGTGTGATTACATGTATCAGCCAATGATATCCAATTAGACTGCTACATTTGTCTTAGATTTTCAAATACTTGTAGCATTTATTCATGAAGATTTTACTGAAAGAAGGAGTTCTCGCGGTAAAGAGTGTAACCTCTATAGATACTATCGCTGAAACCTATGGTAAACACTAAGCCGGATTTTAATAATATAAAAACACGAACTGTTGAAGATAAATAGGTCACATCTAGACAGATTAACCAGATCGGTGTTAGGAAATGACACAGAAGATATTTTTTGATAACACACCATTCCCCTGGAAAATCTTGAAAATACCTCAACATTCCTTGAAAAAATCTCGAAAACACCCTATGGATCCCTCACCCACCATCCCTTTCAACATATTTTACTTCCTTCGGTGGGTACAAATATTGCGTCGAAAAGCCCAATTAGACCAACAACGTTGACAGCAAGTCGGGTAGGGATCTCAGACCGGACAGAACTGGTATACATTATACCAAATTGGTAATAACCCTGAAGATGTAACTCCTAATGTGGACATAGAACAATAAATCGAATTTCCTTGGGCGAGTCCGTAGCTGCCTTACCCGAATCCCAGGGGGGTAAATTTATGAGTGCATAATTGTTTTGAGTGTATCATTTCAGTAATTACTAAATAAATATCCTTCTATTTTTTCCTTGATGGGACATTTCTAAAAGTGCAATAAAATGGACGGGGAAGGATGTAAGGGTGTTGGGGTGGGAATGGGGGTGTCTTGTTGTAAGCTATACCGAAAGTAAACTGTTTGTAATAACGTTCAGAATAACGTTTCGCAAACAAAATCTTGAGATCCGTCCATAGAACGATTTGGAGTTCGGTTTATCCCCAAAAAGGGTTTCCCAAAGCGTTAGAATGCACCATTTAATAGGGGATTTTATATAAACAAACCCTGGTTTATTAAAAATAAGAGGCCCAAGAGGGCCTGTATCGCTATACTGGCTATAAGTATGGTGCCCATGGTGGGGTGGGTGGACAGAAGGATTGCGTGTCAGATATGGCAATATCAAACTAGTTTTATAAAAACTGTCTTCAATTACCAAGATATGGGGATAGTCCAATCAAGTTGGCTCTAGACCCGTCATAAATTGCAACATAAGGTTTCTTGATGAATTTGGATACCTCTAATGTATATGTATACACTAAAGAAAGTTGAGGAAAATCGAAGAATATGATTTGATTTTTTTTTCGGGAGTTTTATCATAGCTGTTTGACAATTATACATTGTTTACATATCGGCGTTTATGAATAAGTATGTGTCCCTGCATTGGTATAAACTCTTGTAAAGAAAGACTGTTTAGAAAGTTAACATATTTCTAACAAAATTACATACTTTCATTACATTTATTATATAAAAATATCCACATTAGATAATAAGACGATATAATATTACCCCACCCACTTTTTATCAAGTGTGAAGATTTCTAACTACATACATTATCTCATTTTAAATGAAATATTAAGTTCAACCCTATGTATATAACCAAAAACATGTCAAACACATCATATTTGTGGCATTTAACAATTCATTATCAATAATGTCAACATAAATGATAGGTATGTATGTTATATTGGTTATGTAATATATTTGTATGATTGGGGAAAACACAGCGATAATACAGAAGAAAATTAGAACCTGAATGCAGACGAAATGAAGTGTCATGTATTTTCGTGAGGTGGTGTGTAAAACAATTAACGACGGTTTAATTCAAGGTTTTATACCGGGTAGATTTGTTCAGCATGTTGCAGATAATGTAGACCATAACATCAGAACAATTGATGGATTTAATACATTTCATGGAATGGGCATTATTGCAGCAGCAACTCCAAGCACTAGATCTGGCAAGCCTACACCAAAATAAACGGTGTCTTCAGATGACATCATAAGCCTCGGTAGAATGAATATAAGCTTTTACAAACCATAGGACAACAGTATGGCTTCATTAAAGTATGGAAAACTTCAGATACTTCCAATTTTGGATGACACACGTAATGCTGACCTGCTATGGAAAACATCCTGGTACTGAAATCCAAGGCACCCTCATGGAATGGGTTCATGCAGATGGTTTAGCATGGCCATCCCCCTGGCAAGTGGCAAGTCATCGATAGTATTTATGCCGATGATCGATTTGAAACTAAGTGATGAATCCTGTATTTATTCAACTATGAACTTCGTGAGCGAGCAGGCTAAGCAATATGACGTTACACCGATTCTCACTTTTGACCAGCCTCCGTTGTGGAAGGCATTTGCAATAGAACAGAATGAACCATCAAATAGTGCTATCCCAAACATTGTTTTAAGGCTGGGAGGACTTCACATTGAAATTAGTTTTCTTGGAAGCATTGGCCATCTGATGGGAGGGTCCGGACTGCAAGAATTACTAGAGATTATTTATGCCGATACAGCTGTTGCACATATTCTCAGTGGAAAGGCGATATCAGGAGCGATAAGGGGACACATTCTCATAGAAGCAGTCTTTAATAGTATTATGCTGTCTAATGTGTATGATGTATCTCTCCCATAGAGTTTTACAATTCATTGTCAGAAGAGGAAACAACCCAATTCCACGAAAGAGCAGAACTTGAACCAAGTACAAGCACAAGTAATACAGACTTATGGGAAGGCACTTTTGGATATTCTGATAAAGTTTGAATCGGATATAATAAATCCAGAAGGTGAAACGCAAAATGACTTGACAGTGGCAGAAGAACTCCTGCGAAAATTGCTAAGCAATGAAATAGACATACACACAGTTTGTTCAGATAATATATTTGATAAAATGTGTGCATCATTGGACAGATACAAGACATCATTGGCTAAAAGAAGGACTGCATCGTTATGGATGCAATACCTTGAAATGGTTGAACTGTTGAGATTGTTTATAAAGGCTGAATGTACAGGAAACTGGGCTCTCCATCTGTATGCGTTATCAGAAATGTTACCATACTTTGCATCTTCAGGACATAATCTATATGCTAAGTCAGTATATCTGTACCCATATAGCATGTCACAACTTGAAGTAAAACATCACAACGTATTAAAGTCATTCCAAGAATGATATCATGTTGTTATGAGAAGCGACAGATACTGGGCTGGACTTTCTAAGGATTTGGTAATTGAGCAAATGCTAATACAGAGTATGAAAACATCTGGCGGTCTCACAAGAGGTAGAGGCATGACTGAAGTCCAGAGAACGGTTTGGTTGTTATCTAACCAGCATGTGCAGAAGTAAATCAGGCGATGCGACATCAAGTGAACAGCACAAAGACAGCAGCAATACCAGAATATCAAGAAATCCATTTAGTGAAGATCCTTCTCTCGGTAGTATAGCTAGTGGTGTACTTGCAGATCAGACAGTTAATGTTGACAGTGCCAAAGAAATTGGAAAATACATTGTGAAATCCATGGAAGGGACTATTGTAAATGAGAATTCTTTTAAGAAGAAAAACATGATGAAACAGCACACGTTGATCCGCAGTTATTGTTTCAAAGATTAGTTTCTGCTGCTAGAGGTATGATTCCTAATGAAGAGCTATCTACCTTGTTCACATAAGAATTGTGCAATTACCCTCCTGGGCTCTTTGATAAAGATGGTTTGCTTAGAGCAGCAAACAGGCCCCAGTTAGCTGAAGCACTTTGGAGTTGTATTGGTATTCAATCCATCCACAACTATCCCTGCAGATGCTCAATATGTGCTGGATGGTGGGGCATTACTAAAACGCATTCCGTTGCCTCCAGGTATTACGTATGATGGGATGTGTAATTTTTACGCACAATATATCATTAACAAGTACAGAAGTGATGCTGTGGTAATATTTGATGGTTAACGAGCCTTCTACAAACGATACCGCACACATACGGCGTAATGCAGGTCAGGCAGGGAAGACAATAAACATTCTATGTGACATGACAGTGAACATGAAAAAGGATATGTTTCTTGCTAACTCGAAGAACAAGCAACGTTTTATAAGCATGTTAAGTGAGATGCTGAATGCCAGTGGAATTAAAACACATCAAGCATTGGGGGGATGCAGATGTCCTGATAGTAACTACGGCTGTTGAACATGCAGCAAGTACGCCAATAGTTGTGATCGGAGATGATACAGATTTGTTAGTGCTTCTGTGTTATTACGCCAATCCCGAAACTCACAGCATTTACTTCAACCCTGAACAAAAGAAGAACATGAAATCAAAACGAAAGATCTGGGACATTAAGCGAACAAATGAGAAGCTTGGAGAAAAAATATGCAAGAACATACTTTTCATAAATGCTATACTTGGATGTGATACAACATCTCGCCTATTCGGCATTGGTAAGGGCTTATCGCTGACGAAATTTCAAACAAATCAAAATTTCCGCGAGTGTGCAGCTGTTTTTTGGTTCTGAAAATGCAACGAAGGAGGAAATTGTACGAGCAGAGGAGGAGGCCGTAGTCATTTTGCACAATGTAAAACCAGGGGACACACTTGATTCACTAAGAGTCAATAAGTTCTTCCAGAAAGTATCTTCAAGCGTTACGTTTTTTGACCCCTGAAAGTATACCACCAACGTCGGCAGCAGCAGTTCATCATAGCCTGAGAGTGTTCCAACAACTTCAAGTATGGAATGACAAAGAAGATATCATGCCTGAAGACTGGGTTGGAAATTAGCAAAAGGGAAGTTGGTAGGTGTACAAACTCTGAAAGCCCCTGCACCTGAGTGTTTGTTGAAAGTTGTCAGATGCAAATGTAAGTCGAATTGCCGGACGGCACGCTGTACATGTAAAAACACGGACTGGAATTTTCCCCTATGTGTGAAGAATGCAGAGGTAACAGTTGTTTAAATTCTGCTCATACAACCAGCATCGAAAATGTTGAGAGTGATCGAAATTATATTGTTAATTGAGGTCTGTTGAATTAACTAAAGAAAACGGAAAATGTATTTAGAGCGACATGTAACTTTGAAGTGTTGACGGAGATATCCTGAAACCTAAATTACTCTTGTAGAATAATATCTGAATGCTATATATACAAATGACAACATATGTAACTTTTAAATTCTACTTGGATTCATATGGTGAAAATATAAAGAAGTGACAAAATACTTAGCGTTAAGTATAATATTACACATTATAATTGAGGTGGGTGGGGTATTCTTATGTAATATTTATGCTATTTATAGACATATGGCACATTTTAAATTAGTGATTAAATACAGCTTCATATTAGAACTCATTTTGAGTCAAACTAACTGTAAAAACAACATACATATGTGGAAGAAAATTTATATATATACTCGATAAAACGCACATAAAATATTTTCGACGTTTGAAGTATGTGTACACGTAAATGATAAAAAATCAAACTTCATATGTTTCAATTTTCCTCAACTTTTAGTATGATATCAAGCAGTAATAGAAGAGTTCAAAACCACTTAGAAACCAAATGTTGCAATTTATGACGGGTTCAGCTACTATTTCTTATATCTTGATTGGACTAGGAGGGATGTATTTGGCTCAAGTTTTGCTGGCTTTAAAACAAATCAAACTTTCGACCACAGATCATAAGCTGAGTGTTAATACAAAATATTAAACTGTTGGCTTTTTCAGAGTTTGTCCCTATAAGTCTATATAAAACATGTGACTCCGAGGATAGGGCCAAATTTGACTAACGGGTCACCATTTGAACAAACTTGGTAGATGACCATAAGCTGATGGTAAATACAATACAATATATATTAAACCTCTGGCTCTTGTAGTTTCAGAGAAGAAGATTGTTTTTAAAGTTTTTCCCTATGTAACTCTATGCAAACTATGTGATCCCTGTGGAGGGGCTAAATTTGACCCCAGGGTCGCCATTCAAACAACTTAATAGAGTACCATAAGCTGAGGGTAAATACAATTTCCTTTAAAGTTTTTCCCTGTATATGTCTATATAAAACTGTGACCCCTGGGGTGGGGCCAAATTAGACCCCAGGGTCACCATTTGAACAATTTGTTTAGAGGAACATAAGCTGAACATAAGCTGATAATAAAGACAAAATATTAAACCTTTAGCTCCTGTAATTTCAAAGAAAAAGATTTTTGAAGCTTTTCCATATATAAGTCTATATACAATTTGAGCCTAGGACCACCATTTGAACAAACTTGGTAGAGGATTCATAAGCAGATAATAAATAAAAAATATTACCTTTATCTATTGTAGTTTCATAGAAGTAGATTTTTGAAGTTCTTCCGTATAACTCTATGTAAAACTGATCCAACAAGGGCCCCTAAGGTCAAAATTAAAGAAAAAACAACCAAGGTTTCTTATGAGAAATAAGAAAAAAAAGAAGAAAACAAAATATTAAAAGAAAAAAAATTGAAAAAAGAAAAAAAAAAAGGAATCAAAATAAACCAATAAAAAATATTTAAAAAATGAAAAAAAAAATTAGAAAAAAAAAATGAATAGAAAATTTAACCCATGAACATGATGAAACAAGGTTTCTTATGGAGAAAAAAAAAATATGCCTCCAGTGAGATTTGAACCCACGATCCCTGGGGATTCCAGTGTACATTTCCAAATATTGAAAAAGAGCCATAACCATAACTCCGGTATTTGTGGTTCGATCTGGCTGATTTTCAAACTCGTCCGAGCTTTCATTGATATCAACAATCTGGGCAAGTTTGAAAAAGATCGAATACAAAATGAAGGCGCTAGAGTGTTCACAATGCTGAAAATGGCATTTTTCATAATTCAAGGGGACATAACTCCGGTGTTCCTGCTCCGATATCGCTGGTTTTCAAACCTTTCTGAGCTTTTGTTGATATTAACAATCTGAAGAAGTTTGTTAAAGATCAAATAATAAATGAAGGTGCTAGAGTGTTCACAATGCATGACATGGCATTTTTCTTCAAAGACAAGGGCCATAACTGTGGTGTAACTCTGGTGTTACAGACCAAATTTAGTTGAAAATAGCATTTTTCAGAAAATACAAGGCCATAACTCCGGTGTAACTGATCCGATTTAACTGGGTTTCAAACTTTTTTGAGCTTTTATTAATATTAACAATCTTGGCAAGTTTGGTAAAGATCAGATAATAAATGAACGTTCTCACAAGGCTTAATATGGCATTTTTCAGCAAAGCAAGAGCCATAACTCCGGTGAAACAAATCCGATCCGGCTGGTTTTCAAACATCCGATCTTTCATTAATATAAAGACACGGGTAAAGTTTCGTAAAGATCCAATTAATAATGAAGGCCCTAGAGAGTCCACAAGGCAAAAGTTAACAGACGAAAGGACGACGGACGGACGGACGGACGGACAACTCGTCATCCCATGATGCCTTCGGCCAGTAGAGCTAACTAATATATTATTAATAATTAAATTTAGGAGTTCTTGCCCCAATATCCGCTAGAAACTTCGCATCTGCGGACCTCAGTTGACTGGGCCTGCAACTTAAAATCGTGCCAGCTACGCCCCATCTCCGTGGTGCATTTTGGGAGATTCCCCGACATGTTAAAGACCTGTTTTGACGCAGAAATTTTGATGAATTAGTATTTGTTAATGGAAAACTAAGAAATCTAAGAAAATACGTTCCCTTATACCCCCATTCCATCTAGTTTTATTGCATATATGGAATTTTCTTCTTATTGTGTTATTTTATATCTTTATTTATTTATTTATTTTTTGTAGATACAACAGTTATAATAATACATCCCTGTCTTTGAAACAATTATTTTAATATATAATGTGGATGTTGACGAGGGTAGCACTCCTGGGTACTTAGCTACTTGGACCATCCTTAAAAAATGGTTCGCTGTGCTCCGACATACCCACTAAAAAGGCAGCTACCAAACCTTTGTTTCGAACATTTAGGGGACTTTTTGTTACATTGTTTACGATCGTGAAGCAAATCGCACCAATATCAGATACACATTTTATTTATAATCAGTCTTAACTGAAAACCTAACACTAATGAGACAAACATTCAAACAGATTGTTACAGACAGGAGACTATGATTTGTAAAATGCTTTCTCAGGTGGTCAGAGGACTTGGTAACAAAAAAGGTTCCTATCTGCCTACCTATCCACTTGTTATGTCGGAGCAAGGCAAACCAACATATTTGACACTATGTGTGACTGTAGTGAGGGAGCCGGCGGCAGAGCAAAACACGAGGTGTAGACACAAACGAATTTCTGTTAGGCGCGAATGGGCTATTCCAGATAATATCCGTATTTACCTTCCTTAAGGTATTATTAAGCTCAGAATACACCCATAATTTAAAAAAGCAATCAAAAGCAAACAAACAACGGAAAGGCGTCTTTTCAGACGCTACCAAGCGTCTTTTCAGACGTTACCACCTGGAAAAACATATATATTTATTTACACATACACAAACACAGACATAAAAACAACAACAACAAACAATCAAACGAACAAAAACAAGCCTTCCTGTAAGTTACCACGTTCTCAGAAAAAAAGCATTTTGTTTACAACCCCTAACCCAGGACCGCTCCCCAGGACCTCTCCTCCCGTACGAACCTACATGGGGACTACCCTTGGTAATAAGACATAAGTGATATTGTGTATTTTGCGCGCAGATCTACTCTTCCGAAGTAATTGTAATATAATATAGTGTATGCATTTATTAGTCCATATCCTTTCCAATGAAGTCCTATAGTCACGCCTTTCCAGTGAAATTATGGATTAAATCCCAAATTCACTCTAAACCAATACACATCCTCTATTTATTCACTCCAAACCATCAAATATTCTCTATGTATGTATGCCACGCGTGTACATTGAGTAATCAATATTGAGGACTTTTCATATCTTTTTATAGAACGTGAACCACTTTGTTTGTCGAGTAAAATCGGTGTTTGACTGAAGCAGTCTAACAGCTAATGACATGCCAACGCAGTGACAGCCAATGACATCCCAATGAAATAAGATCACAGAGTACCACACTGTTAGTTTTAGTTAGTTAGTTGTTAGTTTGAGTCAACACAAATACGGCATAAGTATATGTGGTACAATTATGTTTAATTAGCAGCCAAGGACATCCCAGCGAAGTGAGATTTAAAAGTATCACGTGCTGGGTTACGTCCTACACAGAGAGTAGATGCAGATTTCGAAAACTTCTGTTACACGACTGTTTAATTAGCAAACAGTGACATCCCAATTATGTGAGATTAAAGAATACAACAATTTTTGGGTTGAGTCTACACAATGGGCAGCTGCATATTACGGAAACATCTGTGTTACAATTCCATTTAATTAGCAGCGTATGACATCCCAGCGAAGTGACAGTCAATGACACTCCAATGGAATAAGATCACAGAGTACCTCGCTTTCGGGTTGAGTCAACACAAAGATGTCGGAAGTATCTGTTAGCAGTCTATGACATCCCAACAAAGTGAGATAAAACAGTATCAATAGTTGTGTTAAGTCTTACACTGGTGTAATATTCATCAAACTTTTGAGCACAAAAACTCAGACTCGACTCAAAATCTCAATTGTTTTTAAACAAAATAAAAACAATTTTACAAGCAAATTACTATATTTGCTTACAGAAACGAGTAATTTGAAAGGTAATTTAACAGAAAAAGTCTGAAAATCACAATTCTTACCCATACTTTTGTGATTATAGGGTTTGCAAAAAAATGAGATTTTGAGTCTGAGTCTGATTCTTGTGCTCAAAAGTTTGATGAATTCAGGCTTCAGTACAATTTTGTTTATTTATAAGCTAATGTCATCCCAAAGAAGTATCCCAATGTTGGGTTGAGTCTAACACAGAGAGCTGATTCAGATGCCGGAAACATCTGTTTTAGCAGCCAATGACATGCCAACGCAGTGAGATCAAAGGGATCACAATGTTGGGTGAGTCTAACACAAATAGAGGGTAAAGGTGTCGGAAACAATTGTGTTAAATTAGCAGCCAATAAAACCTCAACGAAATAAGTCATACAGTTCCACGGATACGATTGGGTTGGGTTGAGTGTACTCAAAGAGCTGATACAGATGACAGAAGCATATGTATTACAGTTATGTTTAATAACCAGGCAATGACATCCAATGACGTGAGATCAATAATTACAACAAAGTTTGATGATTTTTTATACGTGATTTTGTGACTGTGGCACTTGAATGATACATTTCCTGTTCTACTTGTATAGATACGTTTTTGATTCTAATACAGCGAGCAGATATTGATGTAGGAAATGTCTGTGTTACATGTATGTTTCATTAGCAGCCAACGACATGCCAACAATGTGAGATCCAATTGAACAACATTGTTGGGTTGAGTCTTGCACACGGATCAGATACAGGTGTCGGAAGCATCTGTATTACAATTGTGTTTTGGTCAGTACTGCCGGCAAACCTCTGAAAAATATAACATCACACCAATTAAGCAACATGTTCTTGCAGCTATTAATTCATGTATTAACCGCTTTTGGTTTAAAGGCACATAAAATATACACTAATCAAAATACCTAAGTATCCACCTAAGAATATGTCAATAATATACACCGATATATGCATTGTTTTGTGTATTTCACCCTTGTCTAGATATACGGTAAACGTGTTAAAGCTTTTAAGTCGATGTGTTTCCTAAGAAAATAGTTTAAACACTTACACAACTGGGTACATATGATTCTATAAGGCACTTTGAATTAGTGCAGCTTTCAATGTTCCTAATTCTAAAATATGTCAACAAAAAATATTTTGGCATTATGGTTTACTTACATTACCGCTACAAATACATTTGCAAAAGAAATTTTCGAAATAGTTAATGTTAACGCCGAATTACAGTTATATAAAAATTTCAAACGATATTCAGTTAAAAAGGAGGTACTTTAGGATTACCATGTTTCATTGTATTATAAACGGAAAAATCTGAATTAGTTCATGCCACTTTTAAGAGATATATAACTTTACGCGGTCTTCGATTTATGTTGGGCTTTTTTATTAACATATTTCATGCTTTCATATAAAAGGAGGGTATTAAACTGTTTTCATATAAAGGAAGGGTATCTGTTTCTTTTTTGTTACTTTATCATATCCGAGTCATGAACCCAAATCGAAATATAAACTTGAGCATAAGTAAGGGAGCTCATCGTCTTTTAACTTAGGATTGCATCTTTGCAGTACAAGATAATCTTCTGTTTCTAGTAAGACATGTTATTCAATTAAATTCATTGTTTTTAATGAATAACAACTTAGAACATTGGATGTATAGTGTCAGTATGATAAAGCTTTATACACTGATAGAATACACTTAAGATGGCCAAATAAACATCTGAGGTGCCCTCACGTATTGTCCAAACAATTCTAGCATCCCTTCGGGGAGAGATTTACGTTGAGCACATACATGAGGCATGCATTCATGGTAGAGGGAACATTAATTTATAGACAGGGTGGGGCTGGGAGCTGTGTAATTGTTTGTTATCACAAATTCGATCTACTGAGTTTAAATTGTTTGTAATACAATGTTGTAATGTATTTTAGAATAAGAAACACGTTACCATGTCATCGGTATTGGATTTGTTTTGGAATGTATAACAATCAGTACTGTAGTTGACCCTGAACATATTGAAGCCCCACATATCGCCCATCACCTCGCCCTTGTATCGCTATACTCGTCACAGTTTTTACAGGATATAGGGGATGAAATAAAGATACAAATATTGCTATATCCACCGCCATATGCTTGCCATCTTCGGGATGGTTAAAATTCTGTACGGCTGATCTTTATGAATATTGAGTTCTGCTTAATCCGGTGATAGAAGGCGTGAGCGGTAGCTAGCATATTTCACTACCGCTCATGAACAGTCTCAATCAACCCGAGACTGCAATATTTCGGCCGTTTCCAAAGGTTTATTATCATACTCTTTTTTTGGAATGGAAAAGCTTGCCTGAAACACAAAAAGTGTTCGTGTAATGCCAATGCAAATGCAGTATTGAAAATCAGCATGCGTCTCTTGATGCGGTAATGTGTCAATTCTTCAAATACTATAGGGTTGTAGATATGTGTCATTGTTCGCAAAAAACTTATTTACATAATAACCTGTACCATCACTTTAGTCAGTCAGGTCATAGATTTAGTAACGTCACTGTTCAACCTATTTAATATATAATTTATGATAATGATGCAACCAACAATTCTAAAATAAAAGCTGGACATATAGCAAAACTAAAGTGGATGAAAAGCTTGCAGACACCATTTCCACTGGGGCTGAATTATAATATTTACAAACAAGGACATATTTCAAAAGAGCCTTATATTGACATATTTGCTATATTTTCCATTCGAAAGTGTAAATCTAGGTCTCATTAGACGTAATGGTAACATCAAACGGAATCACTTATTACTGTCAGTCGCTGATTAACATACTATTTTAAACAGTCTGGTAAGCACTCGATGATTTCTTGTCTCACCTATCTATCCATTTCTTCAATTAAGCTGATTGACGAGGCAGCAGACAAAATTTTCATTCGAACAGATCGATTGTTTAACACTGCTTTCATAATTCAAAGTTATACGCAGCATGTTCTCCGACCCCATATTGGCAAGGAGTCTGATCACGTCAGACGTTTTCTAAAAATTCTTTATCTTAATAAGGGCATTGCTTTTATTGATATACCAAGTATTTTTCGAGATAAATTTCATAATAAGTTTGTTTTAGTTCCTGCTGATAAAGCAGCTAATAATATAGTTAGCGTTTGACGCCTCCATTACGTTAATGTTTTATCTCAGGAACTCGGAAGTACGAATTCGTATACTCCGGTGCAATCTACTGAAGATAATTTTGTTTCGACTCATATCCCTCAGTGCAAGATATTCAAGGCTGGAATAGACGAAAAGCAAAACAGACCACCAATGATGTAATTGATTCCCAAATTACACAAACAACCATATGAAGCTTGTTTTATTTCCAATTCTAGTTCTTGCATCACTACTACTAGTGGCAAACTTTTAACATCTCGTCATACTGCCGTTAAAGATCACGTTAAACAATATTGTGCTAAAGCTTATGAAAACTTAGGGATCAATTTATTTTGGTCTATTCAAAATGCAGGCGACTTTCTTGATAAAATGTGCAATAAACGTCAAACTTCGTCTGTAAGTACTTATAATTTTTCTACATTATATACAACTTTACCTCACAAATATATTAAAGTGTTTTTTACTAATGGCAGTTTGGACAATTACACTATGTGGACTTGTCATGAAGTTTGGGAATCACTAAATTTTCTATTAGATAATATTTTCATCAGGTATCGAACTACCGTTTATAGACAAATTTTTGGTATCCCTTGTCGCAGATTAGTTTTTATATTGATATGAAAGAGATTTCTTGTGAATCTTTCACCAGATACACAGTAAGATGTTATTGAAGCCTTTAATGAATCCTCTCGGTATCTGGATGACATGCTTGGTGGTGGATCGATCTACAGTTCGCCACTATGATTTCCTCTTTAATTGTGCGATGACCGGACAGGCTGTGGACACTATGATGACGTCCACCTAAAGCCCAAAATGACGGTGACGTTTGTTGATTGTCTACAACCTTGTCTTGTCGTGCCCTCATTGGTTTATTCTCTTGTTGCTCTGGCTTCTGCCAAGTCATTGATTACCTTCTTTATGGCTTTCTAGCCTATAGTTTTTTGTATTTATATATACACGAGCATCTTTATATTTATTTTTGTACATGCACTTGCGAGATCAGACAATGTTCGGAATGGGCATTTGCACATTTGTCTCATACGTTTCCGCTGCACATCTGTAAAAAGAGTAGGAAAGGAGAAATTTGGAAATCGCCGAACACTGTAAATACACAGAATATTGCAGTCTTGGTTTAATTGAGACTATTCATGAACGGTAGTGAAACCCCGATGATGGTATGCATATGACGGGGAACATACGACATTCAATTGGTTATTTTCATACCATTCAATGGCCAGCGGCGTATGGTCCCAGTTTCGAACAAAATCACGAGAAAACTATGGGCGAAATAAATAAAATGTATTTTAGTTGTGAGAAGAGGTTATGAAGCCTGCGTATCCTAAGGGTGGTTAAACAATACTTAGAACCTTTAAAGGCTGGAGTAGTGGAATCACCTATTCGAAATTAAAGTAAAAACAAAATAATAATTTGAGATCTGTAAATAAATATCGGACTCAGCAAACTTATAAACGGTAAAAAAGAAATGAATCAAAAGTTTAATTAAAGTTGTTGACCGGAATATACATATATCGTTGAAATGATACACATGTTATAAATAAGAAAAAATCAAATTAGAGCCAAAAATGACAGAGATGTGATATCACAAATCAAGTGTCGTAAATAAATGAGAAGTTAAAAACATTGATAGAGAGTAAGATCTTCAAATGTTCGACTGTTTCTGAAATATACATTAAAATACAGTTCCCCTAACTTAACCAGACCTCAAGCAATACAAACACTAGTTTCCAATATATAATTTATTATAAATTGTACTTGAGCGATTGGGCATAATTGACATACAGACCTGTTGCTCATAATTTATGTTAAAACCAATTTAACAATTGGAATTCATATACATCATGAATATGCTAATTTCTTTAATAATTTAACTATTTTGATAAACTATCAATCACATATAAATAATATGTCACACTAGAAACCGTTGTTCCGCTAAAATTTCAATTTCAATAACCACTCCTGTAGTCGTTCTCTTCTCAACGCTGAATGATAGTTAGCCTGACTGGACTGGTCAGTATCACGTGGCCATCATAACAACTTTGAGATCTTAACCAATCAGGGGAAAGTATTCTCCGTCTAATGCATTACATTTAACCAACGTAAAATACATTTCCCCTAATTTAACCAGACTTCAAACAATACAAACACTAGTTTCCAATATATAATTTATTATAAATTGTACTTGAGCGATTGGGCATAATTGAACTAAAAGAACGGGAACAACAGTTTCTCATACAAATTTTAAAGTAAAATCTGTTTACTTATGATATGTATCCCCTTTAAATAGTTAATTAAACTGTATCTACATCTATGATAATATATATATATATGTATATAAGCCTATATGTATACATGTATAGAAGATACGCTTAATCTCTCTTGTAAACAGTCTTTAATAACCATCCTTGACTTTATCGATTAACCATCTGCCATGTCTCTTAAACAGCCTATCCTTAATTCCATTGTTTGCTGCTGTAGAGGCACCACCAGCACGTAAAGAGTGCAGACCGTATTTGGTAATATCATTCACATGAGGTTTAAATGCATCTATAAATAATTCTCTCAAAGAGGTATATGAAATAGGTTTATTCAAATTGCTGGACTTGAAACCTTGCTTACAAGCACTAATACCACAAAATATGAAAGAATCTGTATCTTCTTTGATATTTGCCCATAACAAATATTGTTCTAAATTTGCAACAGGACACAACATTGTACCTGTTCTGGTTATTAATACCCACGCACCATCTCGATATCGATCAGTTTTACTGCTTTCAATACAAATGCTAAGATGTGTAGTATCAAAAACAATATCTGATCGTTTAATATTCAATAATTCATTACTTCTTAAGAAACCTCCATATGCTAGCAAACATGCACATATCATTCTTTGTTTTTTTACATTACCCAAAATGAACAATCTATTGAGATCATCATTTAACATTTTAATTGTTACATGTTCTTTCTTAGACACGTGTTTGCAAAGTTTCCTTTTTGCAGCCTCTAGAACATTTTTAATTATTAGTGACTCTGTAGGCGATTTTAAATCGTACAGATCATGAACCCATTTAACACTATAAATGAAGCTATCACAGGACTAGGTGAATTAGCTGGCAAGATGTCCTCTTTTCCCAAAGAATTACTCAAAGCCCACTTCCTCCAACGCTCAAATGAGATATAGGGTCCTATAGAAACCACAGCGTCCGAACGCAATGGCATCGTAGGTCAAACCTCTGTAATATGATTTGGTGGTACTTTTCGCGCGAGCATCTTTCAGTAGTTCCGGGATCAAGGTCACCTTGTCAGCCAATACATCTGGTAAGTCCTCTATTTCTTCTGCATAAAGCTGAAAAAATAAACGTATAATGCAAGCTAATATACATCATAATCAGTAATGCAATTTAAATTATTTTCTATTGATATGCTAAACTTATTTTAATTGAACATCTCATCTTCAAATGCAATCATAATCCAATAAATCTTTTCATGACTGAACAGCCATGACATTCACCTTATACCATATGTAAATCAATCATAAAAACAAATATGCCTATATCGTGTACATTTCAAATAATATCTGATTGCAACCGTACCTTCCATACATAGCTCATGGGAGACAACTAATTTATTTTTTCTAGAGTAGGTATTGCTCTAACTATTTCCCTTATTCCACAGGTAATGATCATATTCGTGTAATGGTGTATTTAAAGAGACCAATTATCATACTAGATTTTGATCAGAACCTGATCAAACATGGGCTTTCCGTGTCAGGCTTAACATGTAAACTCATACTCAATGACGTCATGACGTCACAATGGTTAGTGATGATAAAGACATTGATCTTGATTGATTTACTGTAAAACTGACGGAGAAAGGTTAGAAAGGGAACGCCCTCTCTCAGCAACACCATCTCACACCGACAAAGTAACCCGAAATCCCCCCCCCCCCCCCCCCCCCCCCCACCTCCTCCAGCCGCAGCACTGACCTAAAAGAAAAAAAAAAAAAAAAAAAAAAAAAGAAAAGAAAAGAAATTTACGAGAAATCGTTAATAAATAGGAAAAAACATGCAAGTTTTACTGCGCATCTTTTGTCCAGCTAAAAAGCTGCGCGGTGGACTTAAAAAAAAAAAAAAAAAAAAAAAAAAGAAAAGAAAAGAAATTTACGAGAAATCGTTAATAAATAGGAAAAAACATGCAAGTTTTACTGCGCATCTTTTGTCCAGCTAAAAAGCTGCGCGGTGGACTTAAAAAAAAAAAAAAAATTCCTTAGACACAGTGTTTGTTGGTGACGTCAGGTAAACAACTGTGTCACATAACACAACACGTGATCAACCTAAACACTCTTACCATCCGCAGTATGATGTTGCACAACAAGCGATAAAGCCGAAAAAGTAAACCATCCGCAGTATGATCTTACGCAACAAGTGATAACGAGAAACACTTATAACAAGAATTTCCATTTTTAAACAGTTATATAGGAAAATACGTAAAATCATACTGGATGACGTCATGACGTCACAATGATCGGTGACGTTAAAGACAATGACCGTGATTGATTTACAGGCAAAACTGGTCGAAACATACAATTTGCACCAAAATGACCTTTTATGACTTACGACGTCACCGGCCGGCGTCACATTTAATGACGTCTTGACGTCATTTTATATTCTTGCACAACTAGACCCTAAACTGTACCAGCTGCGAAAGTTTCATTCAAATCCGACCATAAATGTTTGAGATCTAGCGCTAACAAGATATTTATCATGACGTCACTGGCGGCCATCTTGTATGACGTTATGACCCCAAAAGCTTCGGGACACTATTCCAGCCTGAGTTCTATCACTGTGTAAAATTTAGAGGCCGTGCGACCAGTCGTACTATGAAAAGTGCTGGGGAGAAGAAGAAGAAAAAGAATAATAAGAACTAGATTTTGATCAGAAACCTGATCAAACGGGCTTTCCTAATTTTAATGGCGTCATGACGTAACAACTGTCAGAGTTGTCTAAGCTGATGAAACTGATTGATATATCAAGAAAATAACTTCGAAAATGGAACCAGTAAACAAATCGATTTTCTGATTATTTTGACGTCACTGACGTCATGGCGTCGGGATACCGTATGACGTCTGTGCACAACCAGATCCCGTAATCTACAATCTGTGAAAGTTTTGTTTAAATCCGATCATAAATAGAGAAGATATAGTCTTAACAAGATTTCCTTTATGACGTCACTGGTGGCCATCTTTGATGACGACATAACAAACTTCGACATTATTGCACAACCAGACGTTGAATGTAGAGTTCCTGTGAAAGTTTTATCAAGATCCGATCATAAATGAAGGAGATATAGCGATTATAATATTTCTATAATGACGTCATTGGCGGCCATTTTGGATGACTTCATAACATTAAAACTACTAACGTTATGTTGATTTTGCAGTAAAACAACTTAAAAAATGCAAACAGTAAAGAAAACGGATTTTTAATAACATTGTAACGTCACTGACGTCAAGACGTTATAACATAGAGACACGTTTTGATCTTCTCGCATAACTAGACCCTGAACTCTACAAGCTGCGAAAGTTTTTCAAATCCAACTATAAATGGTTGAGATCTATCACTTACAAGATTTTTATCTTGACGTCACTGGCGTCTATCTTTGATGACGTCATGACATTCATCCACAACTCAACCTAATTCCCTGCAGGCTGTGAAAGTTGCATCAAAATCCGATAATAAATGCAGGAGATATAGCGATTACAAGATTTCTTAAATGACGTCATTGGCGGCCATTTTGGATAACGTCATGACGTTAAAATTGTCAGCGTCTATTCAAAGAATGACATTGATAAATTTTGCATTAAAATACCTCAATATATGCAATCAGTAAAAAAAAGGATTTTTCATAATATTATGACGTCACTGACGTCAGGACGTTATTATATAGAGACACGTTTTTACATTCATGCACAACTATAGCCTTAACTCTACAATCTGTGAAAGTTTCATTCAAATCCGACTATAAATGTTGGAGATCTTGCGCTAACAAGATTTGTATCAATGGCGGCCATCTTGGATGACGTCATGATAATTTTTGACATTCCGGCACAACACATCCTATTTCCCTACAGGCTGTGAAAGTTGCATCAAAATCCGATCATAAATAAAGGAGATATAGCGATTACAATATTTCTTAAATGACGCCATTGGCGGCCATTTTGAATGACGTCATGACGTTAAAACTGTCAGAGTCGATTGAAACAATGACACTGATGGTTGTTACAGAAAAAAAAAATGCAATCATAAAAAAGGACTTTTCGTAACATTGTGACGTCACTGACGTCAAGACGTTATTACATAGAGACACTTTTACATTCAAGCACAACTAGACCCTGAATACTACAATCTGTGAAAGTTTTATTCAAATCCGACAATAAATAGAGAAAATATAGACAAAACAAGAGTCTATTTATGATGTCACTGGCGGCCATCTTTGATGACGACATGACAACATTCCACATTATAGGACAACTAGATTTTGATATCTACTGTTTTATCGAACTCCGATGATAAATGAAGGAGATATGGCGATTACAAGATTTCTTAATTGACGTCATTGGCGGCCATTTTGGATGACGTCATGACGTTAAAACAGTCAGCGTCGACTGAGACAATGACATTGATGGATTATACATTAAAACAACTTCAAAAATGTAATCACTGACGTCAAGACGTTATTATCTAGAGACACGTTTTTACATTGTTGCACAACTAGACCCTGAACTCTACAATCTTTGAAAGTTTCATTCAAGTCCGACTATAAGCGTTTGAGATCTAGCGCTATAATCAATTGTATCATGACGTCACTGGCGGCCATCTTGGATGACGTCATGACAAGTTCGATATTCTTGCACAACCAATGCATTCAATAAAAAAAAAAGATTTTTAATAACATTGTGACGTCATTGATGTCAAAACGACATGACGTAGAGACAGGCTTTAACATTCTTGCAGATTTAGACCCTGACCTGTACAATCTGTGAAAGGTTTGTTCAAATTCGATAATCGAAGGATAAGATAGAGTGATAACAAAATTTTCCCACTGGCGGCCATCTTGGATGACGTCATGACCCCAAAAGCTTCGCGGCACTATTCCAGAATGAGCTCTATCACTGCGTAAACTTTAGAGGCCGTGCGACCAGTCTTACTATGAAAAGTGGCGGACAGAAGAATAAAGTCAAAATGTTGCCGAACAACAACAATAGGTCTTTCCACTGGAAGGTGGAAAGCCCTAATAATGGTTTCGCGTATCTGTATGTGCGTGCAAGATGGGAACTGCGTTACGCCCGAGCCTGAATATTTAGGTCTTAGCTATGTATCGTCTTCACGTGTATACATTCGTCTGCCCCATGTCCCACCGCTACGCACATTATTTGGCGAAGTTTCATCATTATCAGACTGGCAATCTTTAGGAAGAGAAGCGTGAACAAGGTATTTCTTAGATATTCACTGGCGGCCATATTGAATGACGCCGCGACCCAAAAAATTGCAATGCACAACTACAAGATAAGTACATTATTTTGACAAAGATTCACCAAGAAAGGACAGGTAGTTCTTGAGCAGAAGCGATTTTAATCTTCTTTCGTTTCAACGTTACTGTGACGTCATTAATGACGTCAGCTAAAAATAAACTTCACGTTCGTATTTGCAATCATAAGTTCTACAAAACTGACACATTTTACGTGTCTACGTCAATTTTTCAAATTTTACGTCATTGACGTCGTCGTATTTTGGTTCCTATGGCAACCATTTACCAACGTTGCGTTTTGAGTGGACTTTATTTTTGAAAAGGAAATTGAAAGGCCTTACAAATGGTACATATGTTCTTGATAACAATTTCAACCGTTACTGAGATAAAGGTGGTTATTGGTGTTTACACCTATCGCCTACCTATGACCTTGACCTTTGACCAGTTGACCTGATTTTTCCAGACTTGGTCAAGGTCACATAGTGGCACATATATGAGGGCATTGTTGGCGCTAGCTGGTTCGGTTTTCGAAATATACTTAGAAGTTTCTATTTTAGCCTGTTTAAAATTAAACCACTAAGGCCGCCATATTTGATGACGTCATCAACACCTTTTTCACACGATCGATAGAAGATGATAACAATATGATTGTGGTAAAGTTTCAAAATGGTCATGCCTTTAATCGTATTTTTGACGAATTTTTGCAGTTTTTAAGCGTCTGGCGTCTCTGACGCCATCACGTTATGACGCCATGACCCCGCATGACCTTCTTGCACAACTAGACCATGACCTTCACAATCTGTGACAGTTTCATTCAAATCCGACCATAAATGTCTGAGATCTAGCGCTAACAAGATTTTCATCATGACGTCACTGGCGGCCATCTTGGATGACGTCATGACCCCAAAAGCTTCGCGGCACTATTCCAGAATGAGCTCTATCACTGTGTAAACTTTAGAGGCCGTGCGACCAGTCTTACTATGAAAAGTGGCGGACAGAAGAATAAAGTCAAAATGTTGCCGAACAACAACAATAGGTCTTTCCACTGGAAGGTGGAAAGCCCTAATAATGGTTTCGCGTATCTGTATGTGCGTGCAAGATGGGAACTGCGTTACGCCCGAGCCTGAATATTTAGGTCTTAGCTATGTATCGTCTTCACGTGTATACATTCGTCTGCCCCATGTCCCACTGCTACGCACATTATTTGGCGAAGTTTCATCATTATCAGACTGGCAATCTTTAGGAAGAGAAGCGTGAACAAGGTATTTCTTAGATATTCACTGGCGGCCATATTGAATGACGCCGCGACCCAAAAAATTGCAATGCACAACTACAAGATAAGTACATTATTTTGACAAAGATTCACCAAGAAAGGACAGGTAGTTCTTGAGCAGAAGCGATTTTAATCTTCTTTCGTTTCAACGTTACTGTGACGTCATTAATGACGTCAGCTAAAAATAAACTTCACGTTCGTTTTTGCAATCATAAGTTCTACAAAACTGACACATTTTACGTGTCTACGTCAATTTTTCAAATTTTACGTCATTGACGTCGTCGTATTTTGGTTCCTATGGCAACCATTTACCAACGTTGCGTTTTGAGTGGACTTTATTTTTGAAAAGGAAATTGAAAGGCCTTACAAATGGTACATATGTTCTTGATAACAATTTCAACCGTTACTGAGATAAAGGTGGTTATTGGTGTTTACACCTATCGCCTACCTATGACCTTGACCTTTGACCAGTTGACCTGATTTTTCCAGACTTGGTCAAGGTCACATAGTGGCACATATATGAGGGCATTGTTGGCGCTAGCTGGTTCGGTTTTCGAAATATACTTAGAAGTTTCTATTTTAGCCTCTTTAAAATTAAACCACTAAGGCCGCCATATTTGATGACGTCATCAACACCTTTTTCACACGATCGATAGAAGATGATAACAATATGATTGTGGTAAAGTTTCAAAATGGTCATGCCTTTAATCGTATTTTTGACGAATTTTTGCAGTTTTTAAGCGTCTGGCGTCTCTGACGCCATCACGTTATGACGCCATGACCCCGCATGACCTTCTTGCACAACTAGACCATGACCTTCACAATCTGTGACAGTTTCATTCAAATCCGACCATAAATGTCTGAGATCTAGCGCTAACAAGATTTTCATCATGACGTCACTGGCGGCCATCTTGGATGACGTCATGACCCCAAAAGCTTCGCGGCACTATTCCAGAATGAGCTCTATCACTGTGTAAACTTTAGAGGCCGTGCGACCAGTCTTACTATGAAAAGTGGCGGACAGAAGAATAAAGTCAAAATGTTGCCGAACAACAACAATAGGTCTTTCCACTGGAAGGTGGAAAGCCCTAATAATGGTTTCGCGTATCTGTATGTGCGTGCAAGATGGGAACTGCGTTACGCCCGAGCCTGAATATTTAGGTCTTAGCTATGTATCGTCTTCACGTGTATACATTCGTCTGCCCCATGTCCCACCGCTACGCACATTATTGGCGAAGTTTCATCATTATCAGACTGGCAATCTTTAGGAAGAGAAGCGTGAACAAGGTATTTCTTAGATATTCACTGGCGGCCATATTGAATGACGCCGCGACCCAAAAAATTGCAATGCACAACTACAAGATAAGTACATTATTTTGACAAAGATTCACCAAGAAAGGACAGGTAGTTCTTGAGCAGAAGCGATTTTAATCTTCTTTCGTTTCAACGTTACTGTGACGTCATTAATGACGTCAGCTAAAAATAAACTTCACGTTCGTATTTGCAATCATAAGTTCTACAAAACTGACACATTTTACGTGTCTACGTCAATTTTTCAAATTTTACGTCATTGACGTCGTCGTATTTTGGTTCCTATGGCAACCATTTACCAACGTTGCGTTTTGAGTGGACTTTATTTTTGAAAAGGAAATTGAAAGGCCTTACAAATGGTACATATGTTCTTGATAACAATTTCAACCGTTACTGAGATAAAGGTGGTTATTGGTGTTTACACCTATCGCCTACCTATGACCTTGACCTTTGACCAGTTGACCTGATTTTTCCAGACTTGGTCAAGGTCACATAGTGGCACATATATGAGGGCATTGTTGGCGCTAGCTGGTTCGGTTTTCGAAATATACTTAGAAGTTTCTATTTTAGCCTGTTTAAAATTAAACCACTAAGGCCGCCATATTTGATGACGTCATCAACACCTTTTTCACACGATCGATAGAAGATGATAACAATATGATTGTGGTAAAGTTTCAAAATGGTCATGCCTTTAATCGTATTTTTGACGAATTTTTGCAGTTTTTAAGCGTCTGGCGTCTCTGACGCCATCACGTTATGACGCCATGACCCCGCATGACCTTCTTGCACAACTAGACCATGACCTTCACAATCTGTGACAGTTTCATTCAAATCCGACCATAAATGTCTGAGATCTAGCGCTAACAAGATTTTCATCATGACGTCACTGGCGGCCATCTTGGATAACGTCATGACCCCAAAAGCTTCGCGGCACTATTCCAGAATGAGCTCTATCACTGTGTAAACTTTAGAGGCCGTGCGACCAGTCTTACTATGAAAAGTGGCGGACAGAAGAATAAAGTCAAAATGTTGCCGAACAACAACAATAGGTCTTTCCACTGGAAGGTGGAAAGCCCTAATAATGGTTTCGCGTATCTGTATGTGCGTGCAAGATGGGAACTGCGTTACGCCCGAGCCTGAATATTTAGGTCTTAGCTATGTATCGTCTTCACGTGTATACATTCGTCTGCCCCATGTCCCACCGCTACGCACATTATTTGGCGAAGTTTCATCATTATCAGACTGGCAATCTTTAGGAAGAGAAGCGTGAACAAGGTATTTCTTAGATATTCACTGGCGGCCATATTGAATGACGCCGCGACCCAAAAAATTGCAATGCACAACTACAAGATAAGTACATTATTTTGACAAAGATTCACCAAGAAAGGACAGGTAGTTCTTGAGCAGAAGCGATTTTAATCTTCTTTCGTTTCAACGTTACTGTGACGTCATTAATGACGTCAGCTAAAAAT
Organism: Cyrtodaria siliqua; assembly: GCA_037043455.1. Taxonomy (NCBI): domain Eukaryota; kingdom Metazoa; phylum Mollusca; class Bivalvia; order Adapedonta; family Hiatellidae; genus Cyrtodaria; species Cyrtodaria siliqua. The sequence goes on from JAWPHD010011653.1 coordinate 64,100, forward strand.
AAACTTCACGTTCGTATTTGCAATCATAAGTTCTACAAAACTGACACATTTTACGTGTCTACGTCAATTTTTCAAATTTTACGTCATTGACGTCGTCGTATTTTGGTTCCTATGGCAACCATTTACCAACGTTGCGTTTTGAGTGGACTTTATTTTTGAAAAGGAAATTGAAAGGCCTTACAAATGGTACATATGTTCTTGATAACAATTTCAACCGTTACTGAGATAAAGGTGGTTATTGGTGTTTACACCTATCGCCTACCTATGACCTTGACCTTTGACCAGTTGACCTGATTTTTCCAGACTTGGTCAAGGTCACATAGTGGCACATATATGAGGGCATTGTTGGCGCTAGCTGGTTCGGTTTTCGAAATATACTTAGAAGTTTCTATTTTAGCCTCTTTAAAATTAAACCACTAAGGCCGCCATATTTGATGACGTCATCAACACCTTTTTCACACGATCGATAGAAGATGATAACAATATGATTGTGGTAAAGTTTCAAAATGGTCATGCCTTTAATCTTATTTTTGACGAATTTTTGCAGTTTTTAAGCGTCTGGCGTCTCTGACGCCATCACGTTATGACGCCATGACCCCGCATGACCTTCTTGCACAACTAGACCATGACCTTCACAATCTGTGACAGTTTCATTCAAATCCGACCATAAATGTCTGAGATCTAGCGCTAACAAGATTTTCATCATGACGTCACTGGCGGCCATCTTGGATGACGTCATGACACCAAAAGCTTCGCGGCACTATTCCAGAATGAGCTCTATCACTGTGTAAACTTTAGAGGCCGTGCGACCAGTCTTACTATGAAAAGTGGCGGACAGAAGAATAAAGTCAAAATGTTGCCGAACAACAACAATAGGTCTTTCCACTGGAAGGTGGAAAGCCCTAATAATGGTTTCGCGTATCTGTATGTGCGTGCAAGATGGGAACTGCGTTACGCCCGAGCCTGAATATTTAGGTCTTAGCTATGTATCGTCTTCACGTGTATACATTCGTCTGCCCCATGTCCCAAAGCTACGCACATTATTTGGCGAAGTTTCATCATTATCAGACTGGCAATCTTTAGGAAGAGAAGCGTGAACAAGGTATTTCTTAGATATTCACTGGCGGCCATATTGAATGACGCCGCGACCCAAAAAATTGCAATGCACAACTACAAGATAAGTACATTATTTTGACAAAGATTCACCAAGAAAGGACAGGTAGTTCTTGAGCAGAAGCGATTTTAATCTTCTTTCGTTTCAACGTTACTGTGACGTCATTAATGACGTCAGCTAAAAATAAACTTCACGTTCGTATTTGCAATCATAAGTTCTACAAAACTGACACATTTTACGTGTCTACGTCAATTTTTCAAATTTTACGACATTGACGTCGTCGTATTTTGGTTCCTATGGCAACCATTTACCAACGTTGCGTTTTGAGTGGACTTTATTTTTGAAAAGGAAATTGAAAGGCCTTACAAATGGTACATATGTTCTTGATAACAATTTCAACCGTTACTGAGATAAAGGTGGTTATTGGTGTTTACACCTATCGCCTACCTATGACCTTGACCTTTGACCAGTTGACCTGATTTTTCCAGACTTGGTCAAGGTCACATAGTGGCACATATATGAGGGCATTGTTGGCGCTAGCTGGTTCGGTTTTCGAAATATACTTAGAAGTTTCTATTTTAGCCTGTTTAAAATTAAACCACTAAGGCCGCCATATTTGATGACGTCATCAACACCTTTTTCACACGATCGATAGAAGATGATAACAATATGATTGTGGTAAAGTTTCAAAATGGTCATGCCTTTAATCGTATTTTTGACGAATTTTTGCAGTTTTTAAGCGTCTGGCGTCTCTGACGCCATCACGTTATGACGCCATGACCCCGCATGACCTTCTTGCACAACTAGACCATGACCTTCACAATCTGTGACAGTTTCATTCAAATCCGACCATAAATGTCTGAGATCTAGCGCTAACAAGATTTTCATCATGACGTCACTGGCGGCCATCTTGGATGACGTCATGACCCCCAAAAGCTTCGCGGCACTATTCCAGAATGAGCTCTATCACTGTGTAAACTTTAGAGGCCGTGCGACCAGTCTTACTATGAAAAGTGGCGGACAGAAGAATAAAGTCAAAATGTTGCCGAACAACAACAATAGGTCTTTCCACTGGAAGGTGGAAAGCCCTAATAATGGTTTCGCGTATCTGTATGTGCGTGCAAGATGGGAACTGCGTTACGCCCGAGCCTGAATATTTAGGTCTTAGCTATGTATCGTCTTCACGTGTATACATTCGTCTGCCCCATGTCCCACCGCTACGCACATTATTTGGCGAAGTTTCATCATTATCAGACTGGCAATCTTTAGGAAGAGAAGCGTGAACAAGGTATTTCTTAGATATTCACTGGCGGCCATATTGAATGACGCCGCGACCCAAAAAATTGCAATGCACAACTACAAGATAAGTACATTATTTTGACAAAGATTCACCAAGAAAGGACAGGTAGTTCTTGAGCAGAAGCGATTTTAATCTTCTTTCGTTTCAACGTTACTGTGACGTCATTAATGACGTCAGCTAAAAATAAACTTCACGTTCGTATTTGCAATCATAAGTTCTACAAAACTGACACATTTTACGTGTCTACGTCAATTTTTCAAATTTTACGTCATTGACGTCGTCGTATTTTGGTTCCTATGGCAATCATTTACCAACGTTGCGTTTTGAGTGGACTTTATTTTTGAAAAGGAAATTGAAAGGCCTTACAAATGGTACATATGTTCTTGATAACAATTTCAACCGTTACTGAGATAAAGGTGGTTATTGGTGTTTACACCTATCGCCTACCTATGACCTTGACCTTTGACCAGTTGACCTGATTTTTCCAGACTTGGTCAAGGTCACATAGTGGCACATATATGAGGGCATTGTTGGCGCTAGCTGGTTCGGTTTTCGAAATATACTTAGAAGTTTCTATTTTAGCCTCTTTAAAATTAAACCACTAAGGCCGCCATATTTGATGACGTCATCAACACCTTTTTCACACGATCGATAGAAGATGATAACAATATGATTGTGGTAAAGTTTCAAAATGGTCATGCCTTTAATCGTATTTTTGACGAATTTTTGCAGTTTTTAAGCGTCTGGCGTCTCTGACGCCATCACGTTATGACGCCATGACCCCGCATGACCTTCTTGCACAACTAGACCATGACCTTCACAATCTGTGACAGTTTCATTCAAATCCGACCATAAATGTCTGAGATCTAGCGCTAACAAGATTTTCATCATGACGTCACTGGCGGCCATCTTGGATGACGTCATGACCCCCAAAAGCTTCGCGGCACTATTCCAGAATGAGCTCTATCACTGTGTAAACTTTAGAGGCCGTGCGACCAGTCTTACTATGAAAAGTGGCGGACAGAAGAATAAAGTCAAAATGTTGCCGAACAACAACAATAGGTCTTTCCACTGGAAGGTGGAAAGCCCTAATAAACAGAACGAAAACAAGAGGTCTTTCCACTGAAAGGTGGAAAGCCCTAATAAGACATCTTATCTATACACCCCATATTATAATGAAATGTTTGCCGATACAGTCAATATTGCATCTACCTAGCCAGTTATCAAGGTTACCACCCTATGATATTTCGAGCATTTCTGTATATGCCTAATTTTAATCAGAATTATATCTATACACCACATATTATCATGGCTTGTCAATTTATTTACACTGTCCTGTTTTAATGGGATGACAGTAGGGTAAGTGTGAGGTTTGGTGCACCCTAGAACCGGTTTAAACCCCCAGTGGCCTACTTTGCCACTGACCGTTCCAAGGCGGTAGCCCTATTGTCAACCCTTTTTGTGTTTGTGATGTCGTTTGCATATATTATTGCTTTTGCCTTCTTGTTTGTCTGTTTGCTTGTTTGTTTCTGTGTTTTGTGGTTTACTGTCCTCCTTGAATGCTACTTTCCCTGTCCGATCTTTTTATATTTCTTTTGTCAGCCAAGACAGTCATCATTTCATCTGTCTAGCCAGTTATAAAGGCTGTCACACCTATGATAGTAATAATAATTAAATCATAATCTTAATTTCAGTGCAATTCCTCTGTATGCCATATATTTTCATGGCTTGTCAGCAAGATAATCATTTTATATAACCGTGCCTTTAATACATAGCTCAAGGGAGGCAACTAGTATACAAATAACTGATACTTGAACGGTGTATTTTAAGCTGATAGCTTCAAATAGAAAACTTCCTTACTCTGCACCCCACATTATCATGAAATGTCAGCCAAACGAGTCAGTATTTCATCTTTCTAGCCAATTATAAAGGCTGCACACCTATACTATTTCAAAGCCTTTCTGTATATGCATACTTTCAATCGAAATTCTGTATAATTTCAATCGAAATCCTATCTATACCTCCACATATTATCATGGCTTGTCAGCCAAGACAGTCAACATTCATCTGTCTAGCCAGTTATAAAGGCTGCCACACCTATATCCTGTAATCTATTTTTATCCTTTAATATTGTAATCTTAAAGCTAACATTCTAAAATGCAAGTTTTCGTTACCAAACATTCCGACACAAGTTTTACATGCAACATACCAATCTTTTCTCGGTTGGTAAGTCCAACCAATCTATGACGTTTTCAATAAATGTATCGCCTAACCATAACAATGGCCAAAAATTACCAGATTCCCCAAAAAGGTATAATCAAAACACCCTTAGCTTGATCCGTTTTCATTTTCCTTAATACTCTTGAAATAATAACAATTGGTGGTACAATTAAACCATATTCATCACCCCAATTCTCTGCAAATGCATCAACCCCTGTACATCTTTCATTCCAGTACCTGGAATAAAATACGGGCAATTTTGCATTATGACTAGACGCAAACCAATCTACTTCTAGCATCCCCACTTACATTTGATGCTTTCTAAAATTTCAAAAGACATTCCCCAATCATCTTTGTCAATAATCTTAGACAAATAATCAGCCTTTTCATTCAACTCCCTTGGAATCCATTCCACATCTAGACCAATCGACATCTTTAAACAAAATGAGAAGATTTTCAGGGCACTGTCTTGTAAGTCACCTTTTATGGAATTGTTTTTAACTAGTATACTAGTGGCCTGACTGCTTTATTAATTTTCGTTTCATCGTCGCTATCGCTCGTCACTGGATTGATCTCGTATTGCCGGACGGTGTCCCAACCACCTTCTGAGGTGTCCGCAATCCTAATAAATTTATTTCTCTTTTTCAGTCTGTCACTGAGGTCCCGTAAAATCTCCTGCCCGTACACCAATTTATTGGTCTCTATAGCCCAGAAAAGCTGTGTGCACTGATCGCCAATATCAGAATAAAATTATATTGTATCTTATAACCTTCTTTTTTCCACGACAGTTCTTTCTCTTTCAACTTTCTCACTTCCGACGAAACAGTCAACGTATTTTCCCTCAAATCATCTCTGAGTGAATTTAGCTCCGTTTTTTTATCCGTTAATTGTGCCAAAACCAACTGTAATGTGCTATTAATGGCATTTTCCGGAGACGTCGGCACGTGTTCATTTTCCATTTTAAATTTCACTAACCACGCCTTTAGGCGTTCTCTTCCCAACGCTGAATGATAGTTAGCCTGACTGGACTGGTCAGTATCACGTGACCATCATTACAACTTTGAGATCTTAACCAATCAGGGGAAAGTGTTTTCCGTCTAATGCATTACATTTAACCAACGTAAAATACATATTATGTCACCTGTCTGGGCATAACTAATATAACTAATGGCATACGTAATCAGGAAATCATGTTTCAAGAAAATCGAAGACATTATGAGGCAGTGTAGGGGATTAATTTTCAAGGACGCGACTTTCAAAACATTGTCCACAACCGCTTAATGACGTCATTACTAAAATTCACAGTAAGTTATTTCTGTGTTCGAAGTTAATTACATATCTTAAATGACAATGAATGTTCTTTTGCTGAAAAATCCTGATAACTCGTAATATAGGAAAGTGAAACAGTATATACCTGAATCCATTGAGTGTTGCCTATGTAATTAGCAGACCATGCACCAGTTCCATCCTGCGTTTCTATATTGTTCAACTTCGCCAATTGTGGAGCCCATCTGTCTGACACGTTATTATAAGATGATGAGGCAGGCAGTTTTTCATCAGGAATTTCGTTAGGCCCGGAAACAAGGAATCCAGTGAAATCAACTGCAATTATATACATACTAATACCTATAACTTGTCCGCAGCGGTGGATTTTTGGGATATACCACATGTCGGAGGTCGTGGGTTCAATCCCCGGCCGTGTCATACAAAAGACGATTTACAAATGGTTCTTGTAATTCACTTGATTGACGCGCAGCATATAAAAGAGAGTACTAGGACTGGTCAGTCCGGTGTCAGTATAGTTTGACTGGGTTGGTTATCGTCTCATGTCTCTACGGCTTGGCATTCCTTTGTTGCAGAACTTTAACGTTTACCATAAAACTCCCTGCATTCAGTGGATATGACTGATTGACTGTTAACATGACATTAAACACCATAAATCCATCCACCTACCCATCCGTGCATTTATCCATCCATCCGTCCTTGCATTCATGCATGCATGCATGCATCCATTCATCAATCCATCCATCCAACAAGAAAATACACCATTGAGGGCACGACAAGACAAGATTGCAGACAAACATCAAACGTCACCGTCCGTTTGTACTTTAGGTAGACGTCATCATAGAGTACACAGCTGACCGGTCATCGAACAATTAAAGAGAAAGGCATAGTAGAGAAGAAATAATAACTATATTATTGATTTCAGACATTACTAGTTCTTACAACATGTTAAGCTCGGCACCAGAGACAATTATTTTAAAATGATTATCGGTAAAGGTATTAACTTGTGTTTGGCAGCACGTCGAAACATACATATTTGATTTTATGTATGTGCACACAACTTGGTAAACATGGAATTACAATTGATAAAGATCCTTAAAACCATTTCGTTGCATGTTTAGATTATATTAAGGTAATACAGATACTATTTAAGAAAAGAAAATAGCTTAATATTCAATAATCAAGTAAAGATTTGCCTTGTATAATGCAATTCTTCAAAGTATAAACGCTTTCAAGGCTGGGAAAAGCAATAAGCCACATCAAAGAAACACTGTCTCCGATTATTCACTCCAATAACATCATTACATCAAGTTAAGGAGGGCCTCCTGTTTATTTTGCGATAAATACGGGTATATTCCAAGTTAGGAAATTAGTATGTTTTTAGATAGTGTTTGCTTAGATTTCATCAAATATGCTTTACGAACAAGAATTAAAGTTAACATAAATAAAATATAAACTCTGAGAAAACCAACCAAGTTAAATATAACCGACTTTAAAGTAGATAACAAAGTCGAACAGGAAATGTAGCATTCAAGGACCATAATCAATCGAAACACGCACAGAAACAAACAACAACTACAAAGATGAATTAAAGACCAGAAATGACATCACAAACATACAAGGGTTGACAATAGGGCTACCGTCTTGGAAAGGTCCGGTCATCGCACAATCAAAGAGGAAAACATAGCGAACTGCAAAAGGGTCAACCACTAAACATGCAGTGCGTTGCAAAATGATAGGTTCATAACATCTTTGGATAAACTTTTTACCAAGTTTAATATTGTATGAAATTCAAAGTGATTATGACCAAAGATCTTAAGTTCGTAAACCACATCACCATAGCATTCAGGTTGCGATTGTCTTTGTTTTAAGACGATTTACGTATACGTACTGTTTACAATGTTTGCAATATTTAGCTGAAACAACGCTGTATTCAGACGGATACACGTAGAATGTAAATGCAACACGATATGCAATAAAAGCATATTTATTTATTACATACGCATTTACAAGCTCCGTTTACGTTCAATGCATGACGCGTAGTAAATTCATATTGGGTGTGTAATGTATACTCGTTCGTGATAGGTGCAATTTTCTATTCATGTCAAATAAAGTATGTCACGTGATGTAAACAATATAGGTTTCATTGTGAAAATTCCCACAATGTAACGACAATATATTAGTTTCAAATAAATGTTTTTGGTGAATATTAAATATTACAACCTATTTCATTGTTCTAATTTAAACGTGCGTATGTAATAAACAGGTTATTAGATTTATATTGGGATATATGAGCGCGTTCTTTCGCGCATAAATATTGCGCTCCTAAAGTCACGCAGTATTAACACGTGAAAGAACTCGTGCATACATCCAAATACAAATCTAGTACCCTGTAAATATTCTTCGCACAGTCACTACAACGACGTCACAATCAATCTATGGACCACTGCCCGGTCTATGTATCTGTGCAAACTTGGTTATCACATACCTTCTAAGGAACACTGCCCGGTCTCTGTGTCTTTGCACACTTGGTTATCAAATACCTTCTATGGAACACTGCCCGGTCTCTGTGTCTTTGCACACTTGGTTATCAAATACCTTCTATGGACCACTGCCCGGTCTCTGTGTCTTTGCACACTTGGTTATCAAATACCTTCTATGGAACACTACCCGGTCGCTGTGTCTGTGCACACTTGGTTATCAAATACCTTCTATGGAACATTACCCGGTCTCTGTGTCTTTGCACACTTGGTTATCAAATACCTTCTATGGAACATTACCCGGTCTCTGTGTCTTTGCACACTTGGTTATCAAATACCTTCTATGGAACACTGCCCGGTCTCTGTGTCTTTGCACACTTGGTTATCAAATACCTTCTATGGAACACTACCCGGGCTCTGTGTCTGTGCACACTTGGTTATCAAATACCTTCTATGGAACACTACCCGGTCGCTGTGTCTGTGCACACTTGGTTATCAAATACCTTCTATGGAATACTACCCGGTCGCTGTGTCTGTGCACACTTGGTTATCAAATACCTTCTATGGAACACTACCCGGTCGCTGTGTCTGTGCACACTTGGTTATCAAATACCTTCTATGGAACACTACCCGGTCTCTGTGTCTGTGCACACTTGGTTATCAAATACCTTCTATGGAACACTACCCGGTCGCTATGTCTGTGCACACTTGGTTATCAAATACCTTCTATGGAACACTGCCCGGTCGCTGTGTCTGTGCACACTTGGTTATCAAATACCTTCTATGGAACACTGCCCGGTCTCTGTGTCTTTGCACACTTGGTTATCAAATACCTTCTATGGAACACTACCCGGTCTCTGTGTCTGTGCACACTTGGTTATCAAATACCTTCTATGGAACACTACCCGGTCGCTGTGTCTGTGCACACTTGGTTATCAAATACCTTCTATGGAACACTACCCGGCCGCTGTGTCTGTGCACACTTGGTTATCAAATACCTTCTATGGAACACTACCCGGTCGCTGTGTCTGTGCACACTTGGTTATCAAATACCTTCTATGGAACACTACCCGGTCGCTGTGTCTGTGCACACTTGGTTATCAAATACCTTCTATGGAACATTACCCGGTCTCTGTGTCTTTGCACACTTGGTTATCAAATACCTTCTATGGAACACTGCCCGGTCTCTGTGTCTGTGCACACTTGGTTATCAAATACCTTCTATGGAACACTACCCGGTCGCTGTGTCTGTGCACACTTGGTTATCAAATACCTTCTATGGAACACTGCCCGGTCTCTGTGTCTTTGCACACTTGGTTATCAAATACCTTCTATGGAACACTGCCCGGTCTCTGTGTCTTTGCACACTTGGTTATCAAATACCTTCTATGGAACACTACCCGGTCTCTGTGTCTTTGCACACTTGGTTATCAAATACCTTCTATGGAACACTACCCGGTCGCTGTGTCTGTGCACACTTGGTTATCAAATACCTTCTATGGAACATTACCCGGTCTCTGTGTCTTTGCACACTTGGTTATCAAATACCTTCTATGGAACATTACCCGGTCTCTGTGTCTTTGCACACTTGGTTATCAAATACCTTCTATGGAACACTACCCGGTCGCTGTGTCTGTGCACACTTGGTTATCAAATACCTTCTATGGAACACTGCCCGGTCTCTGTGTCTTTGCACACTTGGTTATCAAATACCTTCTATGGAACACTACCCGGTCTCTGTGTCTGTGCACACTTGGTTATCAAATACCTTCTATGGAACACTACCCGGTCGCTGTGTCTGTGCACACTTGGTTATCAAATACCTTCTATGGAACACTGCCCGGTCTCTGTGTCTTTGCACACTTGGTTATCAAATACCTTCTATGGAACACTACCCGGTCTCTGTGTCTGTGCACACTTGGTTATCAAATACCTTCTATGGAACACTACCCGGTCTCTGTATCTGTGCACACTTGGTTATCAAATACCTTCTATGGAACACTACCCGGTCGCTGTGTCTGTGCACACTTGGTTATCGTTACAGCTGCAAGAAAGTGGACAATGAGTTTTGTTTAGATTTAATTATATAAATTCTTTTTTTAGAATTAAACTGACAACTATGTTTCATACCAAAGTTTTTATCATTCCATTGCCAATATTATGTTGTAATTTGTTTTTCAATAGGTTGAATCATTAAGAGACTGTTGCTTGATAAAAAGGATAAGGTGTAACGTAAAATTTTCAAAGTGTCCAGTTTATTTTGCAACTGAGTATATATTGATAAGCCACAGCAATATTGGGTTTAAGTCCAAAGAAATGTAAGTTCACATCTTATTTCATACCCTAGCCAACCCCGTTTTCGCTTCTTGGAGAAGGGGTTGGATGGAGTATGAAAGTTAATGTTCGGACCACGTAATGACAATTACACAAACTCATTTTGCAAAATATAAATATGCATGTGAAATGCAGAACCCTCAATTATTGTGTAGATCCATAGATCCAGTGGTGCTTCACAATACAAAAATATGCCTAACAATAGTTTAAAAGCATTTTCTCTGTTTATATTGAAGGAGATTTTATGAGTAAAATGTATTCGTTAACGAGAAAGTAAATATATACGCCTCACACCACAATTAATTTTCCATAGATTCCCATTGTAATGTTTTTGTTCGTGGCATAGAGATAAACAAATTTTAAAACATGTATTTATGCTTAAATTTTTCATTGATCCAATATCTGCAATTTAAACACATTTAACAAATATTTACCAGATCGAACTTTTTTTAATTTCATGTTTGCGTGACACCTATCAAAATTTAGACAAAAATACATCCCCGTGGTGATTAGACCAATGATGTGTAAAATGAGGCGGAATTATCAAGAAATCTTATATCAACATGCATTTTTCTGTGATCTCTTCCTAAAATGCTGTAGATTTAGAACCTGGTAAAGATAAATCAATGTATCCTGTAAAATGTAGAAAAGCGAACTTTTTATCTACCTCCTTCATCTGTAGGGCACGAGTATTCAAGGGAGATAATAGTGGTGTGAGTCCTAAATGTCGAAGAAGAAATGTAGCATTCAAGGACCACAGTCAACCAAAACACGAATAGAAACGAATAACAGTTACAAGGAGGAATATACAAGGCAAGATATATGACATCAGAAACATAAGGGTTGACGATAGGACTACCGTTTTGGAACGCCAGAGCGGCCATAGTGTATGTATAGTGTATAGTTATCTCCATGCATGTATACAAACCTCCTGTTTGTGGAACATAAGACATTGACATTTGGTTTAAAGAAAGTTTTTCAGAAATATTCTTTCCATAACTGGATCCCTTTCTCTTCTCACGATTGGTCTTGGATCAGATCAGAACGTTATTTTTGAAATTCTGTGTTTCTTATCCGCCCGGATACATACGCCTATAACCTAAGACGGTTTCTGTTGATTTTACATGCTTGAAGATAAGAGAATAATTGATTTAACAACATTAAGAGTGAGTAAAATACTCTTGTTTCTGTGTTTAAAAACGCAAAAAAGTATTATTTCTAATAAGCCAAATCAATTTATAGGAAGAAAAATATAACATATATATTTCTAAGCGTTTTTCGTCATTCAAAACAGTAACAAAAAACATATCTAACATGGTTTATTAAAATACTCAATGTTGATTGGTTATTGGGGTGATCTGAAAAAAAGCTATATAAACCTCTGACATCATGTACGTCAACCGTTAAGACGTTATTTTAAACGCCAGTTAAATAAGCGTTAACGCTACGCTAATGTTAACAGAGCGTTAAATCTGTTGTTCAAAACAATGTTAGTTTTAACAGAGCGTTATTTATCTAAGTTAACGCCAACATTTAACATTTAATTGTGGTTGTTTACCATGATTAAATGTTTAACGCTAGCGTTATCTGTATCCAAGATGGCCGCCTTATTTGCAGCAAATGTTCGTAAGGAGCGCATTTACAGAAAATCCAGCCATTTAGATGGTTTGACGGATAAAGAGATTCGTGCAATGTATAGATTTGGGCCCGATGGAATACATTTCTTGGAAGAACTACTCGGTGAGGACTTGCAGCGACATACATTAAGAGGGCATGCTCTCTCTGTTAGAGATCAAATACTTGTGGCGCTCCGATTTTACGCATCGGGGAATTTTTTGCAAGTAATAGGCGACACCATGGGATTTAACAAAGGGACAGTTAGCCGTGCTGTTGATAATGTGACTAATGCCCTGCTAAAGCATTTCAAGGATTTTGTTTCATGGCCCAGCAGTGAAGAGGAAAAGCGAAAGATAAAAAGAGGTTTTTTCTTAAAGCAACGATTCCCAAATGTAGTTGGCTGCATTGATGGCACCCATATCCGGATTGAAGCACCTTCTGAAGATGAACCAGCTTATGTAAAGAGGAAAGGGTACCACAGTATCAACGTTCAGGCGGTTTGCGACGATGAAGGTATGTTTGTTGTTTGTTTACATCACCCCACCCACTTGAACCAACTTGTGAAAAAAATATATTCTTACGAGTTACGTTTCCATTACATCCACGCAGTACCGTTAGCATAACTCTAACAGTTCAGCCTCATCATTGTGTGCAACATCCGTATAAAATCGTGATTAAAACCTGCTTTAATTAAGGTCAATACCCAAATTCATTCAATGTTTTAAATTATGCTTACATCACTGATACAATGTACGAAGTTGAACACTGATACAATGTACGAAGTTGAAGTAGTGAATAGTTTCTGTTCAGTGTGAAGTATAATTTGTACTGGTATAGACATTATATATGATATTAAGGATTTCAGACCAGCCTCCACCTGTATAATTTCAGAAAGGAGGTCACAGAACCCCCCCCCCCCCCCCCCAACCCCGACCCCACAGACACCTACATTAAGTAGATTAAGATAAAAAAATATATATATAATAAACAAAAAAATATTTTGTGTTAAATGTTTAAAGGGACACTGTCCGTAAGTAAGCAGATATTGAGCAATACCAAATAACCGTCTGACTTTTATTCAGTGAAATGTATACATGAAAACATGAGCATAGATCCTAAGAAGTCTGTAGTAATACATTCGTGAGTTTGAACAAAAAGAAGCTTTAATTATTATTTGTAAATAAAGTGGGACCCACAATATTTACCTTTCTACGATCACGTGACTTTCATTAGCGCATTAGGTTTTTACCATAGTATGTATTGCGTAATATGTAAAGCCCGCTTAGCTCAGTCGGGAGCGATGGACAACTTCACGCTCGCGCTCATTATTATTACCGCGAGTGTATTTTTATTTCAAATGCCCAAAGCGGTTTTTCTTTTTTTTGTATCGCGATTGAATTCCGTCAAACAATTTTGCTTTTAATTAGTAAATATTCAATAATATTTAGTGTGTTATGTTTGCGAACATAATTAGTGTGTGTTTTATAAGCTAAAAGTTACGGACATTGTCCCTTTAAGACACTAATTTGTGTGAGTTTGGTCTTGTTGAAACCCAACCATATCTTACACATTGAAACATCTTCTTTTTGTTTTGCTCATCATTAGAAGCAAATTCCCATCCACAGTCCCCGCAATTTTTTTTTTATATACATATATATATAAAGAATGTTAGTCCAAACAAATAAATAGTACTATTGGACTTGTGCCTAAAATAACTGTTATATCATTTATATTCTTTTCAGGAAAGTTCACAAGTATGTGTGCAAGTTGGCCGGGATCCTCACATGATAGCCATATATTTAGGACGTTAGGACTAAGACACAAGTTGGAACAGACTCACAGAACTTTGTCGGATGGGGTCATTCTTGGAGATAGTGGGTAAGTATTTGTAAACATCTTAAAATCCCTATTTCTGCAGATACAGGATATCCGGTTGGGGTGGTGGGTGGGGAGGGGTAGGGCGGGAGTGGGAAACAAACTTGTTTTAAAGTTGAGAAAACAAATTAACGCTATTTTTTCTTGAATTTCCATTATTATTCACACTTTACGCGGTGGATGTGTGGGGTAGGGGGTGAGGGTGGGGGAGTAGCGCAACTTTAAAACAAACAGTTGAAAAGATAAAAAAAAACAAAAAAAACAAACATGAATTTTCATAAATTCTCAGATGGATTATATGTTTATGCCTCCTTGCTGTTGAGAATACTTGGAATGATCGAAACAGAAGCATGCAGTTGTTAATGAATATGATTGAGTTGCTGACTTAAATCATCACCATGAAACATGTTTTATTAGACTCTATTCATAACAAATCATGATACCACGAATTTTTAATAACAGATACCCGTGTAGATCTTTTCTATTGACGCTATTCCTACTGGCAGATACGCCTGCAAGGCAGAGGTACCAGAGGGCGCATACCACGACAGCATGGTATTCCAGAGTACCAATAACTAATGTACCTTTAGGTTGATCAGCAATGTGAATGCCCGTCACCTAGACATACTTTGTTCATTTACTCCATAATAAATATGACTTACTTTTTAGACTAAAAGTCTATATGTTACTACTCACATTAAATTTCTAAATTTCCTAAGCAACTGTTAACTTTTACAGAGGCTGGAGGCGGTCTTGAATGGGTATTTGGTGTCGATCTAAATACAAATGAAAACCTTTATAATGTGCTGCAGTTTCACTCATATGTACATATGTCTGCGCCACATGTTAACTTAAGTATGAAACTTGTTTGCTCAGAAAAACAGGACGACTTGGCTGCGACTTGGCTTGTGCAGTGTGGCGGCAGTAAAACGTCTCTCCGCGCTTGCAATCAGGACTGTTATTCATTCGATCTTTGGAGATCGCTGAGCCCGATACTTATGTTTAGATATCGGTGGTACATTTTTTCAAATGCTTTTGTTTTCTTACTTTAATTTCTATCCAGTGGTTCCGATGGTGTGCAACTCGGCCCTCAGTCATCTCGGCCCCTAGTTATCTCGGCTCCCATTTGGTCAACTCGGCCCCCACATAGAATTTCTGTATAGTCATCTCGGCCCCCACACTTTTATGTATTGCTTATGTTAGATAAATAAAATATGTATTATTGATTGTTTTATTTGAGTTTTTATTATTACATAAAGGTGTCCCGCTGCTATCATTATACTTAATTTGCATTCCGACTGACCGACTGACAGCACGTGTAAAGAAAACACGCTATCTACAGAAGTGTTTCCGTGCACACTTAGTATATAAACACTGAATGTGTGTTAATCCGTTAATTGCTTAAAATAATCAATCAGTATGAAAATCACCATCTTTACTTTATCATTAATTACTTTATCATTAATCATTAGGAAATAATTAATGATAAGTATATGCTGATTAATTTGTTATTAATCTTTACCCAGTTGCAGGTTTCCGCATCTATCATTTGTCGCGCTCAGTTATTGTATACACACTTATTGACTGTAATTTCGGTGGTTCCACTACTCCGGCCGATAAAGGTATATTTCACTACCGTTCATGGACAGTCTCAATCAAACCGAGACTGCAATATTTCGTATTTATCGTGTTCGGTCGTTTCCAAAGGTCCACTCTCATACTCTTTTTTATAGACCAAACTGTTTCATTAAAGAAACTAACCCACCAAATAACGGCAAAATTACACAACAAAAGCGATTTATCAATTGAAAAACTCTATCCAGGTGTTCAGATCATATAATAATATATGTGTCGATTAAAAGTGTAGGTTTATTCGCAGGTTCTTAAAGTACCTGTTGTGGAATATGCGTAAAATGTAACTCCTAATTCGACGCTCCATTTTGGTATTTGGCCAGACGCGTTAAAACCCTTATATATTATGTCTAAATAGTTTGGATTCTCGAAATATGTATAATATATTTACCTCACCATCTGTAGGTTTAGGAACGGCTGTACATAATGTTGTAAAATGTGGCTGTTGTTGGCGGGATAGCTACTTTAACAATATTAAAACGTACCATATAAGGGCAGAATTAGGTGCAAATGCACATGTCACTTTGAAACTGAAACATATTCTGCTGGTTTTATTGATATTTTCGGATATAAACCGAACCTCTCTAGTGTGCTCAAAAGATGACATGTTATATAGCTTGTACAACGCTATATAACATGTCAAAATCGTTAAAAGGCTACACATCTATATTACATGTCGAAATCCTTTAAAAGGCTTTGAGCATGTAAGAGAATGCTCGAATTAGTATTTGAATTGATACCCACAAAGTTGCAAAGTTTATATTTATATCCCCATTCCTTACACCAATTGCAGGTGAGAAGAGAAGCCTAGGAAAGTTTGCAGAATTGCCACTGCATGTGCCATATTGCTGGGGGGGGGGGGGGGGGGGGGGGGGGGTCTTTTACGGCGCACCAACACAAGAAATGTTATATGGCGGCAAACAGGGATGAACATGACATGCTCATCCTCCATTTACATCTAGATAAAAATTGGAGGGGGGGGGGGGGGGGTGGTCCTACTCCTCTGCCTCCTAGCAGTATTTGCAGAGATTGTATTCTACCGCGGCAACCACACGGGGTTAATTCTATTTGAATATCGACTTTTCAAGTGAGAAAGTTTGACGGAAAGGTTATACAGTACTGGTTTCTACCCAGGAGAAAACGTGGGTTTGGTGGTCTGCCTCCACCACAAAAAAATGCACCTATCATATACTGAACAAACTAGCCTAATTAATGGTCCTGAATCGCTCACCTGATGATCTTCGCAAAGATGAAAGACATGTGATTTCATAACCGGAAACAGTGTATATGCACTGATAAAAGTTTTGGGAAAATAAGTTAATGAATGAAATTTTTTCCCATTTAGTTGTACATATCAGTTTGCGATTATTATTTGAGCTATCAACTTTTTTTTTTTGTGAGAGATGAGGCAAAACTAAGTCATGTGGAATGACCAATCCCAGTTAGGTACTTATTTATAATACTATATATCACACATATTTCATGATACAAAAATAAATACAAAGTTAAAAAATATCAGTAATATTATTCAAAATGTACTTTTTCTTTATTAAATAAACTATAGCTTCACTGGGACAAGAAAGGAAGAGCAGAAAACAGCTCTTTTCGCCGAGATTGGTGTCATTATTTGTCTCCAATCTCTGTAACAATTTAATTTGCAGCTGTTGTTAATGTTTTTCTATATGCCTGTTTTTCAATTTCATGCCTTCAAAAGTATCTCTTTTGCACCGCTGCCTAATCCTCTTCCTCTTCAACGATGTTGTCTGGCTGATTTCCTTGAAAACAAATTATATAAGCTTGACATATTGTTTAACGCTACTGTGTACGTTAACAATTTATTTTCGGACGCAGAAGTCACTTTTCGATTATATCAGGGAGTAAGTATTACTCCGCTGATATATAGTACTCACTTTATTTTTCGTTTTGCTTTCGAATTTACTTTTATTTTGATGGATCTAAATTAATTAAAGGGAGCACACGGCAATCTCTGATTTTTTTAAAAACTCACGGCGTCCCGTTAAGTTTCCTCTTAAACTTGCATTTGTTCAATCATTCATATTA